>SNQJ01S0078599.1:24202-36135 GCA_010110895.2 Picea sitchensis
GCGAGGTGTATATTGGATAAGTGATATATTGCGCCTTCCGTTAGGTGGGTGGGGATCCATGCACTTGATCCAAAAATCCAAAAATGTGAAATAGAGGGCTTCTACCCATGTAAGCGCTCATAAGGAGTTGTATAAAAAATTGCATGAATAGGTGTGTGATTGATGATAAATGCTGCACAAACAACTGCTTATCCCCAAAAATGAAGCTTCATGTTTCAAGAGTGAAGCACACCTTGGGACATTTCCATGACAACCCTATTATTTCACTCAACCACACCATTTTGCTGAGGAGTATAGGGGACATTGTTTTTCCAAGTGCTATGAGAGTGGACAAACCGTAGGAAAGTAATACCAATGTATTCACCTCACCCATCAGATTAGAGACACTTGATCTTCTGCTTACATTGAGCTTTGACAAGAGCTTTGGATTCTCAAATTTTTCTAAACACCTCATTCTTGGATTTAATGGTGTAGAACCATTGAAATCGAGAATAATTGTTAATTAAAGTAAGGAAGTACTTGCCTCCCCCAAGAGAAGAAGTGGCCAGGGGAACACAAATATCATTGTGTGAGTTGTCCTTTGGAAAGGACTCCCGATGGTGCTTACCCATCAYACATCCCTCGCAAACACCATTGGGAAGGTTGATCTATGGAAGACCCTCAACTGGGTAGAGATGGCTCATGTGCCTCAAGGATCCATAGTTGGTGTGATCAAGATGAAAGTGCYAACTTACTATCGTCTTTTACATTGTCCATCATTCCAATGAACTTATTTGAAGTGGGAGGTGTAGAAGACTTCCTTAACTTGTACATACGTTTAGATTCATCACAACATTTAAAAGCAACAACTTTGAACCTATCATTTATGTCTTTAACAACCCATTGTTTGGTCAAAATTCCACCTTTTTATTGGTGCGAGTGATGTGGTAGATAGAGAGAAGGTTTGGTCCCATTCCAGGAATATGGAGGACATCTTTGTGCTGAGCATTATCGATTTGAAGTACAACAATCCGAGCTTGGGAGCGACGAGTCATCACCAATAGTTACCTGCCCACCTTTATGTTGATCATTATAATCAAAGAGGAGGGGTTGGTGCTTTGTCATATATCTAATAGTCCTATAATCTGRAACCCATATTTCAGTAGAAGCAGTGTAATGTGACAATTTTTGAAAGTATGTTCATCCTTTTGGCAATGAGAGCATATTGGTCTCTTCTTTTTTGAGAATCTAGAAGTGTCCCTTGGAGACTCATTCGTATATGAGGATGTAGTAGCCTTAGAGTGGGCATGCTCATGGGGGGATAATTCTCCCAAGTTCCTCAAGGTGAGTTGGTGTTGGATGAGATTAGAAAACACATCTGCCAAAGTGGGGGAAGCAGGTGTTGGAATAAAAGGAGGAATGCTATAATTAATGCTAGCAAAATTTTTGAATGCAAGAGAAATTATTAAAAACAATACTAATATATTCAGTGTTCGTTTTACCTTTGACACCGTTTGTAAGAATGTTAGCTTTCAGGTCCTTGAACCTATCAATGTACTCCTTGTTATACCATATATTGTACGGGGTGTTTGAGGACTAGTCCATGACACCTTGTAGGATGACACCCATGGAACTTACTATATACTGGTTGTAGATTTGGGGGGCATTTTGTTATTGCACATGTTATTTTGTGCTACCCTCATTGTTTACCTAACCCTTGGCCAACCAAGGGGGAATGTGACATTGTTACAGAATGATTTGGGATCATGTTGCTTTGCTCACTTCAACTTATCAGATTTATTGGTCATATATTATATCACCGGTGGAGGTTGCTTTAGTGGCATATTATGTATACTCATCTTGTTGCAGGTGCTACTCCATGATTGATTATTGATGAAGAAATCTCCTATTTCCTTATCTTGTACTCATGATATTCTTGTCATTGTTTCCTCTCGGTCATTTCTTGGTGTGTTCAAGTCTTTTCCTAGTTGCGGTGTCCTCTAGTTTGGTGGTGTGTTTCCTAATGGTTTGTTTAGATGCATGTCCCCTTTCATTATCTATCCATCATCTAGCCTAGGTACCATCCATTATGTTATCACATTTCCAATTTACCTAGACAATTTTCATATCACTCATATTCCATCATTTACGCACTCATAGAGGGTGCATGATCATTTACTTCCATTTTCCATATAGCTTTCCTTCATAATTTAACTCTCATTTGACATATTTTAATAAAACACCTTTTTCCGTGCGTGAACATGCCAAATTGGTTTGGTATATTTTAGTATTGATTAATCATATTCAAACCTAAGGTTGAAGTGCTACATTATTGGCCCGTTTTATTACTGGGTTCAAAACCTTAATAAAGGCCTCATTCTTTAAGGTCCAATTTATATAAAAAATAAAAAGAAAGAAAGGAAAAAAAAGAAAAGAAGAGAAAAAAAAGTAAAGAAAAGAAAGAAAATATGCTTAGGGAATACAACTTGTTGTGCATGAGGAACACACCATGAGGGTAACACTCCCCTTTGGCACACATGTTGAGGCAACTCACACTTAAAAATGATTTTTCAGAAAGTGGTTGCCTCATGATTAATTTTTTGGGGTTAATTAAGCCTTGTTCATGCTCAAATGTTTCACCTTAATGAAACATTTAATTCACTTGGCACATATGTTGAGGAGTTTGTTGAGTTTGCACATCCTTTGAGAGTTAGTTATGCATGTGCCCTCCCTCCATGTACACTTCTATTTTGTTTAATTATTTTTTTATTTCACCATTATCTAAGCATACTAATTTAGGTGGTGTGCTCCACTAGATGGTTAACTTCCAACTTTGAATTGGTTTTGTTCACATCTTGTTTCAACCTTGATGAGGATATTTGACTTCCTACTTTAGCACACTTACTATTTTGAGGAGATTCTTTACATATTTTGATATTTGCATGGAGAAGGGATCACATGGATATTGTTATTCTATTCCATGGAGTCGGTCTCTTACTATTTTGAGAGTGGCACACCTTCCTTGGTGAACTACTTTCTATTTGGAGATGGCCGGAACATTTTTTATTGATATTTGATGGATTTCTCTCCTATGCATGTGCTCTAGGGTTTTTGATTCTTTCATAAGAGGATTGAAATATTGTTTTGACGACCAATTCCATATTTTGTAATATTATTTTATATGTTTGACTCATCAAACATGATCATTAGAATGTTATTCTTTTGTTTGAGGTGGTTGAGCCTAGAACTCTAGAAATAAGTGTTGATGATAACAACTGCGTGAGACATCCTCCACGATACAGACCTGAGAGAGAGCCCCTAAGATGGGTGTGTGGTTCCTATCTGAGACATAACTAGAACGTAGTGATGGCCTCCTCCTTACAGAGAGTTGAGAAGAACTCCAGACTTCTCCTGTGTAGCATATTAGAAAGGAATCTGTTGAGTTGGGCGATGCAGTAGGCGAGCACAAAGGTGAGCGTGTATGAAATTTGGGTACATACGTTATGAGAGACGGGGGGATGAAAGCGATAGCATTTAGCCTCCTCTGAGTAAAGAGTTGAGATGATGAACTCAGTTGACTCTCTTGCCAGCCTTGCTTGTGATTGGTTCCCTCTCCCGAGACTATAACTAGAGCGTGGTGATGGCCTCACCTCCTTATAGAGAGTTGAGAAGAACTCCAAAATGATTCTCACAGTGTAACTATTAGAGGAAAGGAGATGTTGAGTTAGGTGCATGTTTGACACAAAGGTGAGCGATAATGCTTGGGGGAATGGGCAGGCGGTTCGTACTCAGCGTGACGAGGGTCGATCCGTGCACGCTACCACTAAGCGGTGCAACCACCCGACCATGAGAGATAGCACACAAATCCAGATTGAGAATCGAGCATGAGACTTCATTTACAAATTTCCTTCATTTTACGACACTTACCAATCAGGTCTACACGTCGCGGGCGGTACAGATTTTGTCGTTATGAGATAGGGATGAAAATGATGCTTGTAGCCTCTTCTAAAGAGTTGAGATGATGAACTCGATATGAATCTCATGTGTCGATTAGGAAAGAAGTCTGGCGGTTAGATTACATGGATGAGAGCATAAGGGTGACGTGAATGGTCCCACAATTGAGCAAACACTAGTGAGTGTAATGAAAGTTCTTGTGAGACATGATGAGATAGAGATATGGACATCCCCTATGGATGTGCCCCTAGTAAATGAGCACTAATTGATTGTGTAGGAATACTATATTGTTCAAAGAGTCCAGGACTTACAGCAACCCTAATTGCTCAATGCTAAGGGGAGGTAGGGTGAGCTACAGTAAAGATAATTCAATGGTATTTATTATTACTATTGTGAGTTAGTATTAAATTCGACCATTGTATAATAGAACACGCCACATTTGATAAGTTCAGTCTAATACTTGAAAAGGAATTAAATTCCATATTAGGGAATCATATCTTTTGTTTGTGGAAATTTCGACAAGAGGTACATCTTCTTATTACCCAGGAAGAGTCGCTCTCGCCTAGTTTTTCTGAAGGTTTGAGGACCCTTTTGTGCTAGGTTTTCTTGGTGGTGTGGTCTTTCTCTTAGGGAATATAGCAAAGGGATTGGTGGGTTTTATTCCTTGCTTATTTGAGAAAGGTTCTTCGGGATATTTCTTGTGTACCTTGTGCAGTGTTTCTTCTTGTGATCTTGGTTAGCAACAAAATTGTTTATGGTTTAAGTTAAATGCTAAAGTGGAATGGGGCTGGCCTTAAAACCTTGCATATTAATCGACATGGTATTAGAGGATGGAGTCTTGAAAGAACCTCTCCAAGAAATTAAAGCTAAGCAGATCCCTCCTTTGCAATTCTGGCCCTATCTGGGGTTTTTACGCAAAAATCACAGCCTTGACCCTCACTCCCTTGACCCTTTTCTTGCCACATTTGGGTTGGGCTGAAACTTGGATAAAAGGTGTGCGGCCTTTTCTCAACTCAGAGACCTCAAAGTGAATTTCAAGGATTTTTGGTTTGCAGCCCCTAGGGTTCTAGGGTTCCAAAAGTTTTCTGAGAATCTAGATGTGGGTTTTACAACTTCAGAAAGCGTTCCAGCTCAACAAAGTATTCACAGACATCTCAAAGGGATTTATTGTTGGGTCCATGGTAGCAGAGCAGAGGTTACTAAGCAACCAAGCCATTTGGGTTTACCTAAAGTCCCTAGTTAGAGTTTGTGAAGAAATGGAAAATGAAAGAACAAAACTTTAATTGGAGATTGACACAGTGGATCAAACAGCGGAAATCACAGGGGTCAGGGGCTAGGTCCTTACTTGGAAGAGAATGTGCTTTGAATGTGGTGACAAAAACTTTTAGGATACAAGCTAAGGTGAAGGAAGGGAAATGAGAAGGGAAGAGAGATGTCAGTGAGAAAATAATCTATCCTATAAGTGGAGATCATCTCTTGCTCATTAACATCCAGCTTTGAGACAACTTATGAAATGTATGAATAATTGAAGGATATGTTTGAGAGTGGCAACACTCTTAGAGCCATTACCTTAAAGGGTCAACTTCAATGTACTAAGATGATGAAAGGTGATAGATTTGTTATCTTCTTTATGAAGATTTCAGATATCAAAGAACAACTAGTTGCCATTGGAGAAATCATATCAAAAAGAGAACTTGTTCCGACCACTCTCAATAATCTTCCAAAACACAGGGAACCTTTTCTTCAAGAAACATCGATTGGAGAAAGGTTACCAGCTTTCGATCATTATTGAATGATTTGTACTCAAGAAGAGCTCAAACTTAGAAATAAAGGAGTGGAATACTCCCCTGATGACAATCATGCTCTTACACACTTCATACAAAAGAAGGAGGAGAGATTCAAAGAAACTTAGGGCAAACATTCCAAAGGGTGAGAGTCTCCATTGGCTCGAGGGTCCTATGTGGGAAGAGATGTTTCCAAAATTGATTCTTGGTCTTGACAAACAGCTGGACCTATAGGAAGAATTGTCCAACCAAAGGAAAGGAAAGGAGAGACAATCATGCTTCACAGTGACATTGATCAGGACCCCACCCAAAGGAATAGGAATCAAGAGGGGAAGTACTCTAGAAACAAGCACTAAAGTTGAGCTGACTACGGATCTAGGTAATTGGACATTAGAATATTTTATAGTTAATTTGCTTTCTTAATGAGTGAAAGGTATTATCTCTACAGTCTTGAACTGCCATGGCGGCTTGAGGATCCGGTATCCCACAGTGCGAGAGTCCAAGATTACTTATTGATTAGTTACTATCTGGTCAATGAGAGACAAAAAGATCTACATGAAAATAAAAGACTTCATCCTTAGGACTTGAGAGTGCCAGCTCAAGGGGAGTCAAAACAAAATGAATCTGGGAAGGAAAATACCTTCCTCCCCTTCCAGTGATTCGAGGAGGCAGGAGGCAGTATTCAAATACATTTGAACACTCCTAGTTGATAGCCACCCAAAGAGACTCTTGTAAGGCTTAAAGGAGCTGCTGGGGTCCGACAAAACTCTAGGAGGTAGAGGAACGCCTAGTCCCTCAAAGGGACATCTGAGAAAAGCAAAGGGTGCACCAAGCTATCCTTGGTGCAAGCCCCTTCCATTGGTCCCGAGACTCCATCATGGAAAAGCAATAGGAGAATATATATGGAAAGATGTATGAGACATTGTATATTAAGGAATGATGTATGAGATATTGTTCGGAGACCAGAAGGGAAGCCACATGACCTTTCCAAGTGGATCTATAAGATCAAGGCATTTTAACTATATAGGTGACTAGAAATACAATGAGATCTTGCTTGAAGGGATTATCACAAAGGAGGAATTGAACTATAGTGAACCTTATTGATCCGATGAACCGATGCACTTTCATTTTGTACACCATCCCATGAGTTGGAAAGCTGCATGGATAGATGGACTGATGAGGTTGGGTTTCAACAAAAGTGTTTCTAAACCGAAACTATATTACTACATTTGTGAAGAAAGCCTTATTTTGATGTCTTATTGAGCCAAATTATTTGGATACGAAACAAGCCTCAACTTGATTTACAGGGGAGATGGAGGATCTAAATTTATGATGCACTTTACTGCTGGTACCAAAGTATGACACATGAAACCATTAAAGACTTTCTAAGTCAAAGGAGAGAAATACTCTGATGGAGATATTAAAGAAGTTCAACATGACAAAATCAAATATACCACAATGGTGTTGATGGAATTATTGAAAAATAAAATGATGATGTTATTAAAATTGATCCATATATCTGCTAGACAATTGTTGGATCATGGATGTATAGTTAACACGGACTGATATGTACTTTATCTAGCAGATGTGCTTGGGTGTAATCCACAGGTAATTTGATAAGACTCATAGAATAGCAATACAAGCATATGTTAGAAGGATATAGCAAAGGTACAGTTGGATATAGCCTTGAGATGTAAATCCCACAGTGTGAACTTAGGTTGCCGAGGATAGCACGTCTGATTGAGCAAAAAATACAGGTGGAGGCCAGGAAGAGCTACATCCGGTTGTTGAACATATTGAGAGTATGCAGAGCAATTGGCTGGATGATGTATCTGGTTAACTTACAGACGATATATACTATACAAAGATATTGCTTAGTTAATCCACAAAATTGATTGAGACGGACTCCTTACTGAATAACAGTAAAGCATGTATTGAGAAATACACAAGGCACAACTTGATATGTCCTGAGATATGCCTCAACTGTAGACAAGAGTTTGTAGGGATATGTTGATACAGATTGAGAAGAAAATATAGTGGACCAGAAAGGCACATCCGATTGTTGTTTTAGTAGAGGTTTACCATAGGGTTTCCCTAGGTACGGCGAGAACAAAGCTGCAATGGCTTGGAGTACACCACGCAAGCAAAGTATATATCATTATTGGAATTATGCGAAGGCGGTCGACTTCATAAACTTTTTATTTGGTTGCTTTGATGTGAGATGGATCCTATGATTTACCTTGAGGCATGTGAAACTCTTTGAGAACCTTGGCTGAGCATGTGATCGAAACACGTTGAGATAAAAATATCATTTTAGAGACATGATCACGAGGAGGAAAAAACTGCAGTGGCCACCTTCTCTACGAGATTAGATACTTTGATTTATCTTCATGGCTTGGTGAAGAATACCCCTCTAGTTGAGAGGGAGGGTGTTGATGACTACAACCAAGACGAAGTTTGAGTACTTCCGATGCGAGACTTGGCTGACGGAGGGCTACTCAGATGGGAGGGAGTGTTGGTGATTACAGGTTAAGTGAGACATCCCTCCGGACTGATTACGAGGAGAGAGAGCCCACGAGAGATGGGTGTGGTTCCTATATGAGATATAACTAGAACATAGTGATGACCTCCTCCTTAGAGAGGGGTTGAGAGAGAACTCAGGATGGTTCTCGTAGCCTTGAGTGAGGAAAGGATCACGGAGTTAGATGCTTGTGGCTAAGCATAAGGTGAGCGTGAATTCCCATGACTTGGGTGCATCGTTATATGGGGAGACAGAGATGAAAACAATGTATTAGCCTCTCTGAGAGTTGAGATGATAGTCAGGATGACTCTCTCACATGCGTATCTTGGGCAGAGAGATTTCTTTGAGAGTTGGGCGTTACTGTGGATGAGCCGCAATTGAGGCATTGATCTGGTGGTGAGCACCTTCCGTGGGTGCAGCTGAAGTTCTCTTGTGAGACCCAGGTGAGAGATAGGGATATGGACATCCCTATGGATGCTACCCTAGTGGTTGAGCACTATTGGATGTATGAGATCCCTTGCTATATATTGTTCAAGAGTTAGACTTACTTGTAACTCTAATTGTTTTGTAAAGGGTACATGTCGGCCTCATCTTAATGTGATTGGTAATTAATATAAAGATAATTAATCTGGTAATTAATAATTATATTTGTGAAGGTTAGTGAGGTGACCTTTGTTGTGTAATAGACACTTATTGGCAGGTTTAGATCAAAATACCTCAGTAAAGGTAAATTACTCATTGAGGAATCATATCTTTAATGTGTTTGGGAATTTCAGCAAGTGTTACATCTTCTTGAGGGAAAAATGTGCACACCTCTCTTGGGCACCTAGTCTTCTAGGATTTGATGTAGCACCCCCTTTTGTGTGCTAGGTTTTTTCATGGTGGTGGAGACCTTTCTCTTGAGGAATATATAGCAAAGGATTGGCTGGGTTTTCTTCTTGTTGGGAAAGGGTTTCCCGAGGGATACTTCTTGTGTACTTTGTGCATGGTGTTTCTTCTTTTGGTCTTGGTTGCTGCAACAAAATTGTTTATGCTTTTCAAGGACAGAAATACTAAAATGGAATGAACTTCATACTTAAACCTTGCCTATTGAAAATCAACCAATAAGAGGCTCCCTCAACCACTTGTAATTGTTGTTGTTGAGAGATAATATTAGAGCATTATCTTTTCTTGGAGCAAATACTTTGGAATCTATTTTACAGTTATGTGTGGCAGCGGCTGGCAGCTGTGGCCAAATCGTGAGGCATTTTATTTGTTGTTGATTGGAGCTTTTGTTATGCAAACAAAGGGATTGAACCAAGGCCATCTAAGCAAGAAATCTACTTCAAGTGGTGGAATAATTAGGTGTGAATTTATTCCCTTGTTATTCATTTTTTGTTTTGCATTAGATGTTTCTCATCTAGTTGTTTCAAACACTAGTAACTTGATTTATTAATATTGAAGCAAGCAAATAACTTGGCTTAATCTTGAAATTGATACCTTTAGGATTATTTCCTTGCATGGCTAAGCTATATAGGATATTTATATAGCGCCTTTAAGGAAGCCCTTAAGATCATGATTTTTAGATAAAGTAAACCCCTCCTCATGAATAGACCAAACTCCCATTAAGCCCAAGGAAGGACAAGTAGGCATTAGTTTTTACCTCTCTCTCTGTCCAATTATTTTACTGAACACCAGCGTTTTAGTTTGCTGGAATTTCATAAGTTTCTTTAAACATTTAGTTTCTATTTGTTGTGCATTTCAGAGATACTGTTATTTCCAGCTATAGTTTAGATCACAGAGTTACATTTTAGAGTCTAGACTAAACTAGGTATCGTGAAGCTTGGTGGAGATTCATGCCCCAGAATTTCTGTTTTAAGTTTAGTGCATTCCAGTCAGAAATTTGAATTTTCATCTAGGTTGTTGACCTAGGATCTCCAACTTAGACAATAAACTAGGTTACCATGTTACTCTTGTTTGCTGAAAATTCAGATTTAGATTTCTGATTGCATTTTCATCAACTGTATTCATCTTTTTTATATTCATGAATTTAATTTCAACATTTGCATTTTGCCTAGGAAGTTAATTCTTTGCTTTTCAATCAGGCAAAATCTAAAATTTACATTCTGGAAATTATATTTATTTTCTGTTTCAATTTTAATTGTTGTTCTAATAATTAATTTTTTGCAGAAAATTAAATTTCAGAACTATTTTAAAATTACAATTGCATCTGGGAGCACTTTTCAGCTCAAGTGGAGATAATTCTTGAATTTTGTTTAATTTTTAGACAAAGAAGAGATTTTTTGCAGGTGCATAATTTCTTATTGCTGTAATTTTTTTCCAGAATACGTTTTTTGAGCAATTTACAGTTTATTTGCCCAACTTCTTAAATTGACATTCAGATATGAAACAATCTTACATTAAGACATCTTTGAGATTCAGATTTGAAACAAATCTAATCAATATCATCCAAGTAATCATTAGAAGACTTGTAATTTGATTTTGAGCCTTCCCTTTTCAAGTCTAAAACAGCTCTAGGGGGCTGAAAAAACCCTGATTACAGATCTGAAACAGCTCTAGGGGGCTGAAAAAAACCTGAATTCAGGCCTGAAACAATCTTAAAAAGTGCTGGGAGTATGAAAAATTCACACTACCTTTGATACCGTGTTGTATCAGGTAGAGCATCTCCAATGAATTTCTCCAACAAACCCTAATCTAGTTTAGGAAGAAAATTGTAGAAATGTAACAACACTTCAATGATAAACAAGGAGATAAACCATGGCATAAAAAACCACTTGAACTCCAAGGGGGATCAAAAAACATGATGGGATTCCCTTAGGGTTTCAAAACCACTTGGACAGTTAGTTTACAAATGAGTTGGGTGGTTTATTTATACCACTCAAATAGGGTAAGTGCTAGCCCCAAGAGGTGACTAGGTTGGCCTTATAGCTTTACATTAAGACATCTTTGAGATTCAGATTTGAAACAAATCTAATCAATATCATCCAAGTAATCATTAGAAGACTTGTAATTTGATTTTGAGCCTTCCCTTTTCAAGTCTAAAACAGCTCTAGGGGGCTGAAAAAACCCTGATTACAGATCTGAAACAGCTCTAGGGGGCTGAAAAAAACCTGAATTCAGGCCTGAAACAATCTTAAAAAGTGCTGGGAGTATGAAAAATTCACACTACCTTTGATACCGTGTTGTATCAGGTAGAGCATCTCCAATGAATTTCTCCAACAAACCCTAATCTAGTTTAGGAAGAAAATTGTAGAAATGTAACAACACTTCAATGATGAACACAAGAGAGATAAACCATAGCATAAAACACATGAACTCCAAGAGAGATCAAAAAAACATGATAGGATTCCCTTAGGGTTTGATCAAAAAACCACTTGAATGATTGATTTACAAAATGAGTTGAGTGGTTTATTTATACCACTCAAGTAAGGTTTAGGCACTAGCTCCAAGAGGTGACTAGGACGACCTTAGCCCAAATAGACTAAAAATGCACTATAATACAATTAATTGTAATAAATGGGTTAACTACCCAAAAGTCAGCCCATTAAGTGCCTCAATACTCTAAGTAGTGGGTTGGCTTGTGGCCACTGTTAGCTTTTTGGGTGACTCCAAAAGTGTTTTCACCTTGCTAAGAGAGTTCTAGGTATCCTAGCCCCTTGGCGATGCTTCATGGACATATGGGTCACTTAGTTTGG
>SNQJ01S0078600.1:0-36137 GCA_010110895.2 Picea sitchensis
TTTATTAGATTTAATGCAGGTAGATAGATGTTTAAGTCTAGATTAGACAGTTTTAGTTTTGAGTGGGAAAACGGATATAGACACCCTCCTTTGTACATTGTAACATAATTCAAAATCATTCATTTAGGAGCAAGAGGAGAGAGAAAGCAGAGAATTTGTGAAGAACACCCANCATGTACATATGTTTTTGAATTAATAGAAGAGAGTCTTTGATTCAATTTCATGGTTGGTGTTGTTTCTCTTTGTATGTTGTTTATGAACGCATGAATGTTTGTTTTCTGGTCATGCATTTGTTTTGAATATGTTGTGCTTAAGGTTTCAGAGGTTTAACTGAATTCTGAGAGAGGAGAGAATAAGTTTCAATTGTTTCTCTGTTTGAGCCGGGAAATTCCTACATAGAGTGCAGTTGAATTCATCCCCATAGAGTGCGTTGATGAGGCTCTACAGTTAAACCCTTATTCTCATTCACCCAGAAGTTGGTTTGGGTTGGTAGAGTCGTGCAGGAGAAGTTCAGGCTAAACTTGAATTCTCAGTGGCTAATCTGAGCAGAAGAAGGCATAGACTGTTGTTTCCAGAAGTGTACAGAGTCTGAAAGATTCAACACTTTGAGCATTGTTGAAGGTTAAGTACGAGAAGTGTGTTCAAAGTCTCTGAAGGAGTCAGAGTTGACAATATCAGGAGGGATAGTTCCTTTGTGATATTGTGAAGACGGATCCAGGAGAAGGTTCGAACAGGAAGGCGCTCTAGAGCGGAAGAATTCCTCAAGGAGGAGGAATCAATGACCAAGATTCGCAGGGAAGATTCGCGAAAACCCGTCGACCGTCAGATCTTGGTGAAGTTGCGAGGAGTTTATCCTTAGGTGCAGGAGGAGCCCAAGAGTCATCGAAACTTCAGCTATCGGGATATCGGAGGTTCCGTGGTAGTGGGACTTTTGAAAAACGAAATCGTGATTTGCAATTTCCCGAAGAGATTAGGACCGTGGATCCCGAGCTGGACACGTGTTCGCAATCCGGAGAATCGGGATTCGACATTCAGGATTTCCCAGTGCAAAGAGATCGCAACCTGTGAAATCGTGATCACGCGATTCCCGATAGAGAAGAGAGAGAGGAGGCGACGTGGCAAGGGGATATTGCACGTGCGCATCGGAGTTCGGGGTTCAGAGATTTAAGGAGGCAGTGAAACATGACATCGTATGTTCTGATTTCCCGATAGGGAAATCCCTGATAGAAACGGAGAGCGCTGACGTTCTGACCCATCGGGTTTCAGGGTTTTGGGTAGCACGAGAACCGTGCTCACAAGTTTTGCGATAACGCGAAATCCGATTTCCCGAGAAGACTGTCGGGAGATCAATAGAGTATCCTATGGGTGACAAAAGGTTCCAATACGGGATCTAAAGGGCATTGTAGCTCTTCGGGCCTGAGAAGAAGAAGGTCCTGGTGGGATTAGACATGCCTGAGGTGGCGCGTTTGCATCAAGTAGTTAGAAGATTATGAGAAATTAAAAGCATAATTGGATCACACAATAAAGAGTTGATGTTGACAACAGAAAAATTGAATAATTTTGAAAAACATACTGAGAATTTGGATGAAATTCTCAACAGACAGAGATCACTTACCTATAAAACAGGACAGGGTCATTACAATAGTTTGAATACAATAGACACAGAGAAAATAGACATGAAAGATAAAGGAAAATCTGGAATCTATGAAAATACCTTAAGAAGTGGAATCAACAGATAAGAGGAAGTTGAAGAACAACATGAAAATGACATGTCCAACTGGAAAAATATATCAAAATTTGGAAAGGGGGAGACACCAAGAAGGTAAAATTCTACCAAGTATGACACTATTTTTCTTGGTCATTGTTATATGTATAGAAACTTCGGACACAAAGAAATTGATTACAAAATCAATGCAATAAACAAGTATGTAAGAAAAGAGTCACTCTTTTCCATTGATGTCAAAGGGGGAAAGAAATATCAGGAGAATTATGATGGGGAGAATATGGAGTATGAGTGTTGACATCAATCACAAAGGGGGAGATTCTTAGAAATTTGGTTTCCTTTGATTTCAACCCTAAAAGAAATTAAGAATCCCTATAGTTGATTGAAGAAAAAGAGCATGAAGGACATTGCAAATACATGTAGAACATCCTCGTATTGATATCCCTTGTCAATTTGTTTCCAACGATAGGTGGCAGACCATGTGGCACCTCATGGTTGATGAGATATGCTCTCTTAAAGATGCTCATGTGAATTGCAAACAAGAAGTTACAGGTCGGCCCTAAATTTAAATAAAGGAAGTGCAAATAAGAAGCTACATATCAGCCCTAAAAAGTTAAGTAGATGAAGTGTTTGGAAAATTATAAATATACATCAAGAACCTATCATACTACTATACAGGAAAGTTATCTCATAGTGCAAGTCTGGTAGCATAGTTTACGAAGGAGGTTGTACTTAGAGTTGCAAGTGCGGGGAGGATTTACAAGAATCCCTATATAAGAATCCCCTCATTGGTTGAGTATATAGTGTCCCACAAGGCCCTCATGGGTGGTCCTATCTTTTTCATGCAAGTCCCCTTTAGTTTCTCAGTATTGTCATGCGAGGAGGTATGGTCTTGTATATTTTCACATAGATTTGAGGCATATTCTTGAATATCTTGGCACAAGTTTTTATGTATTTCGTGTACTCGATATGATGATTATAGTTTTACAGGTTGATTATTTTATATACATATTTAAGCATGGAATTAAGGGCAAGGAAAGGAGGTTGTAGCCTCCTTTCGGTTGGAGCTAGACAATATAGGGAGTTGTAGATTCCTTCAGGTTGGATGCTATAATCTAGGGGGTTGGAGCCTTCAGGCTGGAAAATATTGAATGTTGTAGCTTCCTCGAATTTAATATTTTTACTATATAAGAAAATCATTTTGTGCATTTCCACGTAAAGCTATCATGTATTGTGTGTTTCTTGTTTTTCTCTTATTTCATATTGGATACATTATTTGATTGAAATTAAAGTTGTAAAAAATTCTAAATTGTACTTTATATTGATTCACCCCTTGTTAGGTCTCCTTTTTTATACCTCGTTCCAAATATTTCTTAATATTTGGAAACAGATTGACAAGGGATATCAATACGTGGAGGTTCTACATGTATTTGCAATGTCTTTCGTGCTCTTTTTCTTCAATCAACTACATGGATTCTTAATTTCTTTTAGGGTTGACATCAAAGGAAACCAAATTTATAAGAATATCTCCCTTTGTGATTGATGTCAACACTCATACTCCATATTCTCCCCATCATAATTCTCCTGATATTTATTTCCCCCTTTGACATCAATGGAAAAGAGTAACTATTTTCTTACATACTTGTTTATTGCATTGATTTTGTAATCAATTTCTTTGTGTCCAAAGTTTCTACACATATAACAATGACCAAGAAAAATAGTGTCATACCTGGTAGAATTTTACCTTCTTGGTGTCTCCCCCTTTCCAAATTTTGATATTTTTTTCCAGTTGGACATGTCATTTTCATGTTGTTCTTCAACTTCCTCTTATCTGTTGATTCCACTTCTTAAGGTATTTTCATAGATTCCAAATTTTCCTTTATATTTCATGTTTATTTTCTCTGTTTCTATTGTATTCAAACTATTGTAATGTCCCAGTCCTGTTTTATAGGTAGGTGATCTCTATCTGTTGAGAATTTCATCCAAATTCTTAGTATGTTTTTCAAAATTATTCAATTTTTTTGTTGTCAACATCAACTCTTTATTGTGTGATCCAATTATGCTTTTAATTTCTCATAATCTTCTAACTACTCCTTCAAGATGTTAATTGTATTTTACAACTCATGATTTTTTTCTTCATAATTTGACAATTCATTTTTCAACTCTCTATTTTTGTTTCTAAGCTTGCTATTTTCTTGTTCAACATGCTTCAATTTCTCAAGATTCTCTTCATCTTCTTGTTCACTTTCTATGATGTCTCTGCCTCTCTAGAAGATTCCAAGTTAGCAAAATTGCCAGGTCCTTCCTTTATTATTATCCAACAAATGAAGGGATCCTATAATCTAGGGGGTTGGATCCTTCAGGGTGGAAAATATTGAATGTTGTAGCTTCCTTGAATTTAATATTTCTACTATATAAGAAAATCATTTTGTGCATTTCCACGTAAAGCTATCATGTATTGTGTATTTCTTGTTTTTCTCTTATTGCATATTGGATACATTATTTGATTGAAATTAAAGTTGTAAAAATTTCTAAATTGTACATTATATTGATTCACCCCCTGTTACGTCTCCTTTTTTATACCTCCAATTACCATATCTTGTCCTCTATCTTGACCAAATTTAAATTAGACATATGCACAATTTCCTATTTTCTTCAATGAGATAGCTTTTAACCATTTTTGTGTGCACATGAGGTAACCTATGTTTAAATCATGATTTATGTGATTTCTTAATATTTGGAATTAAATGATTGATGTTAAATGATCTCTAATTAAGTTGATTGATTCAAGCAGACCTTATGACATAGCTCCCCATCCGGTACATGTCTATGTGCATCTAGTACTCAACTCGTCAGGTACATGTTTCTGCACTAGTTCGGTACCAATGTATTTGACTGTGCACGCTCAATACCAATCTTCCTGTTTCAGCTGTGTGCGCCCGGTACTAGTTCAGTATCTATAGGCTTGGGTGTTTGAACAAATTAAATTTCGATGGGTCCAAGGAATTTGTTGGATATAACATCCTTTGTTTATTGAATACCATGATACACTTAGTCCTCATGGACTTAATGTCATGAGGATGAAGTTGTTTGCATGAAAAACATTATATCAACCAATTGTAATATTTATGCAATCATTTGATGTTATATCTAGATCTTGGTTGTAACGATTGCTTCTCTTTAAAAGAGAGAGCCTTGTAGATGATAGATACACAAAGACATAATTAAGAATTGTTATGTTGTAGACTTGATTCCTGAGAAAATTTTTGATTGTACACATTTTGATGAAGTAATGATATGAATTATAGTTTATGGAATTTATGTGTGTGATCAAATCCTTCATTCAATAATTTTATTTTAAAGCTATCGTGTTGGTACGACAAGGGCCCACCGACCCAACCAAGGTAAGCTTTATTGTATTTATCTATGTGAATATAATTCTTGTTTGTGTGTGGATAAAACAATTCTATGTTTTGATTGTAGTTTGTAATTTTATTTTTGTTGTGTTTTAGTAAGACATTTTACAAGACGCAGTACAAATTTGTGGTAATTCTAAGTGAGTGAGCATTCCTGAGTGCAATATATATTTATGAGTAAATATTTGTTATTCTTGTGTGTGTGTGTGTGGACAATCATTTGTTAGATTGAATTCTTTAACGTTTGTTACTATTTTTCAAATACAACAACAATTAAGATCTCCATCTCTCACCCTACATGAACCTATAATGGAGTATCTTACTACACCTAGTATTTCTTTGAGGATTGATTAGGTTATGAATGATATTCATTTTAAAAATGTGCGGAGAGTTAATTACAGATTCTTATTAAATTAGTTGGTACAAAAAACAAAGTCAAAGTTCATATTTTCCTTTCATGATCTGTAAATGAACAAATTCATTACCTAAGCAAGAGCCTTTAAATGACATGCTTGTTGTGATTTTGTTTATGAGTTTTGTTCTTTCTAGTTTTTAAACTGTGTGAAGAATATTGTTTGAATATTGTGAAATAGATTATTGATGTTGGAGTGTTTCTTATTTAGGCTATGCTCATCACACATAGGAACTTATTTGTTATCAACACATGTAGTGCATCAACTCTATTGATTATGAAACTGGATTGACATATTAATGATTGCAATATATTAACCATATAATTGCACCAACATTTTGGCATCATTAATGGGGAGTTGTAAATGGTAATAGGTTGTATTTGAATTAGATTGGTTTAATGGTTTTGGATTGGTTTTATGGACGACTAAGGGAATATAGAAGACGGTAATATGTGAGGGAATATCCCACACATCCACTTTAGTTGGGTTGATCCAAAGTTATGTTTTCCTCTTACCTTCAATAGTTAAAGATTGTTTCATGTTAGTATAATACCTTCTTATTTTTTATGTGTAGACGTAGCGATGGTAAAGGTAGGTTTATTGCATCCAAAGTTATAGAAAATTCAAGAATACCCCCACACAAATTCAACTATTTTTTGTTTAGGAGAAATTATCAGAGGAGAGAGTTCAAAGGAAGTAATTGAAACCACATCCAAATTCCTTGAATATGAAGCTATTGTGCAAATTGAGAACATATTACTACAAGCAGTAGGGGAATCACTAGCGACCCAATTAGAAGGAAAAGATGGAAAAGAGATAGATGTAGTGGTAGAAGAGGTTGAATATGCCATTGGAGAAGTACAAAAAATATTGGTACAGTTGAATATCCCAACCAATCTAGTGGTTGAACCATCGCTTAATGGGGAAACATCACTTGAATCATATAACATGCTTTTCGGAAATATGGCATATGAGGAAGGGAATGCAAAATGGCTTGATACATTTGGATTCCCAATATTAGACACTACCAGAGATGTCACTATGAAGAATATCCCACTATCATCACTACCTTACTTCCATGGTATGTCAACAGAAAATCCTGATTCATTTTTGTTTGAATTTAATACTATAGAAGTTGAAACTATCTTGATAGTGCACAAAAGGAAATTAAAACTCTTTCCAACTACACTTAAATACTTAGCATTAAGATGGTTTTATGAGTCTAGGAGAACATACTATCTTGTCTTGGGATGATATTAAAGAAAATTTCCTCTAGAAATATCCCGAGGGATTCTTGTAGACTATAGATCCTAAGAATGATATATTTAAAATGCAACAATTTGAGGGGAGGAGAGTTTGGAAGATTACCTAGAAATGTTCCAATACAATTATCAAGGGTAAACTGTTCTCACTTATAATACAGTTAGTATATTCACAGAAGGGTATAAGGGATGACTGTATTAAGGTAATGAACCTTATGAGCTCTGGGGATGTATACCAAAATAGGCCACCAGACATTACATAATATTGTAAAAGGTACTCCCACAACCAAGCCAAAATGAAGTAGAAATCTTAATGGATCATATAAGAAGAAATACTAAACCTACTCCAGGAGGTTTTACAAGGATATAATTAGGGAATATTATAGAAATATTTAGAATAGACATCCTAAACACAATCAACGCAATTAGATACCATGAAAATCAAAAGGAAACAACAAGAAGAAAATGCTACTTTAGCAATTTTATGTCATCGGTGTAGGAAAAGGCATCCCGAAAAAGAATGCCCTATTAATGTCATAGAAATTTGTGGGCTCTGTACAAAGGACCACCCTACTTAAGAGTACACTTCCTTACCAAGAATACAAGCCGTTTTTAAGGGAGAAGGGGAACCTCAAGAAACACCATATCCCCCTAAGATAGTATGGAGGAAACAAAATCATAATATGTTTGTAGACACTACCACACATTACTCACAATAAAAATGGATTCCTCCAATGCCTTAATATCAGTGGGAACATCAAAAACCACAAGGACAACCTTGGAAACAAGGATGGAGGGGGCTTGCATATGGGAATGTCCCTTTTCAGTTACCAACTTTTCCTACTTTCCCAAAATATCCTTCCAGTATCTTTCAATTGTTACCTATATTTAATTCACCTTCTCTAC
Organism: Picea sitchensis; assembly: GCA_010110895.2. Lineage (NCBI taxonomy): Eukaryota > Viridiplantae > Streptophyta > Pinopsida > Pinales > Pinaceae > Picea > Picea sitchensis. Next base: position 7,721 of record SNQJ01S0078600.1, read on the forward strand.
CTCCACCTTACCAGCTAAAAAACAACTTACATTGCCTTTTAACCCAAACCAACAAAAACAAATGTAATTTGCACCTAATCCAAACCCTCTCGTACCCTATTCTTGCACAGCCATCCCTAATCTGGACAATAGACTTACCTGACGTAATGCAGTCTTGAAGTACATACTTCCCCAACTTATGTGATAACTCCTACTTCAATGAATTCAATTAATATCTGGGAGGGTCTTGAATAAACCAAATCCTACAATGGTTATCCAAGAATAATAGCACAAATATATAACCAACCAGGATGAAGAAGAAAACACCCATTTATAAGAGGAAATTCCTCCTCACATTCATCGCCTATTATAAATAACTCTTAAAACTAATCCTCCCCCTTATCCGGAAAGGTTACTTGTGAAGAAACATGATGTACCTCTAGGATATGACTTAGAAGTTGAACTAAGAAAGGGAATATATATGTGTAAATGTTCCCTACTGACATGTCTCATCCAGAAGAATGTATTGTGTATGCAGGAATTGTAGGGAATATTTTCATTAAAATCACGAGAGGGAGGGAGGAAGGGCATTATGTTATACAAATGGTTGGACAACTATCGTAATTTATATAAAAAATTCCATCTAAATATAATGAACCAGGAAATCTAGTGGTGACTATAGAAATTAATGTTATTTATTTACATCGAATGCAAGTATTGATCTAGGAGCAGTAATAAATATTATGACCATTGACACCATGTGAACACTGCAAATAAATCACTTAAGGCCAACCACGGTCTGTTCTAGTGCTTGAACAAATCAGTCATCATCGGCCAGAATTTTTAGATGATGTAATAGTCACCTTAGCCTCTTGGGAGTATCCTATGGAATTCTTAATAATTCATTCAAAATCCTCCAAAACGGACATCCGGTTATTGCTAGGTTGACCTTAGTTTATTAGCATTTTTATGCATTTATTGGTTGGAAGATGCAGGAGATGACAATTTCCAATGGGATCCACAATCAGAAACTTATTCTCTTTCCTACTGCCCAACCATTACTGAAGTTCCTTTCTGGTTGGATAATCCCTATGGAGAGGAGGACTATGCTCATCTCTTTTAAACAATTGATCAAGTAAAGGGAGTTCAAGAAAAATTGAAAGAACATATTTAAGCCTATTTTAGGTACGTCTGAGAATACATTGAATATCTCAATATTTTCCGAATATACACATATCTTCAACTTTGAATTTCAAGAGATGCGGAATCCCTCCACTTCTACATTATTCATTATATCAACAATAAATGAAGGGAAAGATTCAACTGTTCATACTGTTGAAATCATTCCTAGAAAATATCTATATATCAATTCCATCTTGGAATCAAATCAACTACAAAAATTGATCCAAATGATTCCAGGATAGTCCTGTGATTTGCATGGGATTACTATGACATGAAAAGAATTCACCGTACACTTGTATGCACCATATTTACACCAATGATGATATTAGACTTATTAGGCAACCCCAAAGAATGAATCCATCCTTAAAAGTCATAGTGATGAGAAATAAGATCTCCAAAAACTCCTACTTGTCAATTTTATTTACCCTATTTGAGGATAGCAAGTGGTTATCCCCATTAGTTGTGTCCCTAAGAAGAATGGAAAATGGAGGATTTGTGTGGACTTTAGAGATATGAACAAGGATACCTACAAAGATTATTTTCCTTTTCCTTTCATAGACCAGGTCTTGGACACCATGTCTATGAAGAGGTACTTTTCTTTCTAACTTAGATGGGTTTTAGTGGTTACAACCGGATCAAATTGCACCTAAAGATCAAGACAAAACCATTACTTTGCCATGGGGTACTTATTCTTATAGGTTTCCTCCCTTTGGATTGTGTAATTCCCCCCTTTCGAGGAGGGGTTGTCACGGCAATTTTTCCTAATTTAACCCATGACTATGTAGAAGTTTATATGGACGACTTCACAGTATATGAATTGGACAACTTGAAGAAAGTATTGATTAGGTGTAAAGAAACCAACTTTTCCCTCAGTCATGAAAAATATAGAATGATGCTCACTGAAGGAATTGTCTTGGGCTATCATATTTCTGGTACCGTAATAAGGGTAGACCCTGCGAAAATTGGCATTATTTCTCAAATCAGAATCTAGCTCCACAGAAAGAAGTTAGAAGCTTCTTAAGGAATGATGGATATTAGAGGAGGTTCATTCAAAATTTTACAAAATTAGTTGCCCCACTGTTCAAATTGTTAGTAAAAGAGGTTGAATTCCATTGGGATGAACAATGCCATATTTCTTTTGCAAATTTAAAGAAAAATATTTCAAGTGCCCATGTTTTAAGAGGACCATACTGGTCTCTTCCTTTTCATATCTGCGTTGATGCCTAATATACATATTTGGTGGATGTTCTAGGACAAAGAGAAAACCAACTTCCTTATGCTCTTTACTTTGTCAGAAAAAATATCTCCCCTACCGAAGTAAATTATACTGTCACTGAAAAGAATTCTTATCAGTAGTCCATACCATTAATAAATTGACACATAGCGAGTTATAATGTTTTTGTACATAGAAACCAATCATCCATTAGGTTGTTAATGAATAAACCTATGAAAAATGCTAGAGTTACTAGATTGTTGTTATTATTGAAAATCCACATATTACTATCATTATTGAACTAGAAGAGATAATATTGTTGTTGATTTCCTATCTATACTTATTCATACAAGTGATATTGCACCTGTGGATGACAATTTTCCATATGAAATTATGTTTTCTATTTCTACTTACACTCCTTGATATCCAGATGTGGCCAACTATCTGTAATAGAGTTACCTCGGAATTTGTCCTCCCGAGAAAAATAGAGAAATATTCAGCTAAGTGCAAATTATATGCGGCATGTTGGTGACATACCACGAATTGGGCCTGATTTGGTGATCAAAAGGTGTGTATGGGAGGATGAGATTCATGAAATCCTCAAAGAATGCCATGATGGTCCCTATGGAGGACATTTTGCCGATAAGAGTACAACATACAAAATACTACAATGGGGATACTATTATTGTATTTTTAAGGGTGCAAAAATTATGTATTAGCTGTGATGTCGGATGAAACCAAGCCCGATGTTGATGATATGCATCTACAATATTAGGTATTAATTGAACCATTTGAAAAATGGGATTTGGACTTTGTAGGACCTATTAACCATGTGTCTTGAATAACAAGGTACATACTATTCTGTACATATAATGTGACCAAATGGGTAGAGGCTAAAGATTTGTATTCTACAAATGAACAATCTATTGTTGATTTTATATTTGAAGAAATATTTACTGTTTGATTGTTACTTTTCGAGAAATAGTAGCCGAGAGAAACCAGGGAATTTACTTCCAATTTGAGGGTCCAAAGCCATTCACTTAGAACAAATATTACATTAAATATATAAAATATTCACCTTATCACTAGAAATGGACAAGTGGAATCAACTAACAAGGTGATAGGGGCTATTCTTACCAAGACTGTTCAAATACATCATAAAGATTGGGTTGATAAGTTTCCTGAGGCCTTATGGGCCTATATAACAACGTGAAACCTGACCAGGGACATACATGTAACACCACAGTTTCCCAGTCGTAAAAATAACTATACTAGTCAAGAACTATGGCGGAGACTCAAAGATGTGAGTTATTGTGTGATTTTGAATGGACCTTAGTATAAGGTCAATGAATGTACATAATGTTATGAATATATGTTAGCCAAATTTGGGAGAGGGATGTCTTGAAAAGAGACCACAACACGATGGATGATGGAAGGTGGTGGAAGGAACCTCGAGATGGGTGGTGTTAACTTCTACTTTGAAACCAATACTGTATTTGGTTTTCACTGGCCTGAAGATCAAGAGTGGATCGCTGGCCCCGAAATGAATTTGTCACCGGGATGGTAGGTGAAGAGCCTCCCTCATGAGTTAATGAGGGATGGGGTGAACCACCATGCAATGGAAGCCTCAGACGACCACCAGCGAGGAGAGGATTAGGTGCCACACATAACCTCACCAGAAAAGAAAACATAGGAAGGAGGTGTGGGAAGGGCAATTGCGGCGAGAGATTGCAGAGGGAGAAATAGGAAGGACTCACGGAAAAATATACAAAGTGATTGATAAGAGAAGAAGAAGGAGAAACATTTGTTCTTGACTTAAGCCGAGCAATTTTAGTCTCCATGACATGCGTGGTCGCTTCGGGGGTAGCTAGTTATGTAAATACATTCGAGAATCATTGGCAGGCGGTTGGGTGGAAAGCGAGCACCCCTCTTGGCGGTTGCTTCAAACTGGTGTTTTCTGTAAGTGTTATATCTCATTATCTTGAAATTGAGTATTAGAGCATGCTTGTGTTCACTTGGTTTGTGTAATTATGCATGGATTCTGATGTATGCGTATGGTTTTTTGATTAGAAATGGTGGTTGTATGTTTATATTGAAATACACTATCTATATATATATATATGTAGTGTATTATTATTATTGTGTGTATTGTATTTACCATAGAAAAGCCATAGGTGGTCTTTCCAACATGAGCATCTTGATCAAATATCTATATCTATCTATCTATCTATCTATCTATCTATCTATCTATCTATCTATATATATATATATATATATATATATATATATATATATATAGATGAATGAATGAATAGACTCAAGATAGACTCAGATATATATATTTGATTGCATACTTATGTTGGAAAGACCACCTATGGCTCACCTATATATATATATGCTATATATATATATATATATATATATATATATATATATATATATATATATATATATATATATATATATATATATATATATATATATATGTATATGTATATTGAACCCGATTAGGTTTTCAGAGTCTGTTCTCGGGAATTTGTTCCCTTATTTGTCTCAAGTAATGCCACTGCATGAATCTGCATACACAAAGGGATACCCTTTTGGAATTTGTCAAGGATATCTTTGGAGGATTTTATGAAACGTGAGATCTTAAAACCTTGCACGAGAGAGAATGATCCTCTTTGACTTTGACATTTTGGTATTTTGGCACTGGGGTACCTAAGTGCGAGTTGTTGTACTACTTCCAAGTCCTGAAGTCCCGACATGTGAAATCCCAAAATGACAACGTATAGATAAATCTCGATATTTTGGTATTTCGACATCTGGAATATCAAGGGTGGGATTCCTTGTACTTGCAAGTCCTGAAATCTTGACTTGAAATCCCAAAAGATAGAGTGTGGAAAAGTTATTATATTTCAGTATTTATTTTGGGTACCTAAGTCTCACGGGCCCCATGTACTCCACCAGTCTTGAAAACCGACTACTTAAAATCCAGATGGAGGAAACCCGAAATAGAACTTTGAAGCGATATATATATATATATATATATATATATATATATATGTATGTAGGCTTCAGAGTTTCATCTTTCGGGAAACCCCGAGATTTTAAGACCTCCACAAATTAGCATATCCGAGGAAAACCTAGTTTTTAAACTCAGGGGAATTTCTTAGCATAGATCTGGTGTTTTGATTGTTTCCTCGCACCAAGGATGAGGGTAAGTTCTCTTGTACTCACCAATCTCAAAATCCCAATTAGCGAAACCGGAAATGGACTAGCATGGGTGAGTTGTGATGTTTCGGTGTTTTGACACCCAACATACCTAAGGGTAAAGTTTCCTTGTACTTTCGCCAGTCAAAATCGATTAAGAGAAACCCAAATGGACTAGCATGGGTGGATTGTGATGTTTTAGGTGTTTAGGCACCAAGGGATGCCAAGGAGTAAGTTCCTTGTACTCACCAATCAGAAATCCCGACTAAGCGAAACCCGAAATGGACTAGCATGGGTGAGTTGTGATGTTTGGTGTTTGGCTGCCAGAGATACCAGGGAAAGTTCCGTGTACCATCAAATCGAAATTTCGATTAGCGAAACCCAGAAATGGACTAGCATGGGTGAGTTGTGATGTTTTGGTGTTTGCGGCTTTTCGGGATACCAGGGGTAAGTTCCTTAATACTTTCGCCAATCCTGAAATCCGATTAGCGAAACCCCAAATGGACTAGCATGGATGAGTATTGATGTTTCGACATTTCGGTACACGGGAAACCTAAATTGCGGATTCCTTGTACTCACCAATCTGAAATCCGTTAGAGCGATAAGTACGTGTAAAGTTATGATGTTTGAGTTTAGGCTCGGGAAACCCAGTCTGATACCTCCCTGTCCCTCACATATCCTTGAAATCCCAACAGGTGGAAATCCAGAAATGGATTAGCACATATAATTTTGGTGTTTCAGCGTTTCGATTTTCAATTCCTAAAGTCAGTTTTTCCCTGCATTATTAAGCGGTATAAAACTCGATGGATGAAACACGGAAATGAGTTTGGCGGATATAGGGTTTTGAGTGTTTTGGCACCCGTGAAACAGAAGGGTAGGAACCCCTCGTCCTCTTACATCTTGAAATCCCAATACGTGAAGTCTCGGTAGGTGAAATCCCAGGCGGTTTGAATTGTGAATAGAGATATGGGTTTTGGGGTTTTGGGAGTGAAGAGCTGACTTCCCTCGCATTTCAATCTCGAGTTTTGAAGACCAAAATGAAAGAAGCCTCTTGGCGAAGCAGCCGGGGTCACAACCAATAGACACATGGGAGTAAATCCTATGTTTGGTACGTGAGTTGTACACGACGGATATTCAACGAAATAACCAATGAGTTGGTGTGGTGAAGGTCTCAATTGGAAGACCTAGCCTACTCCAGAACCTCGCAAGAATTCAGGAACTCTGTCCCTCGAAGAAGAGGAGAAAAAGCCAAAAAATCTTGGTTCCCATAGTGGGTGTGTTACAAATTGGTATGAGCATGAAAGTTTACAACCTTGGCCTTCTTGGGCTCATATGCAGCGGGTTACTTGTGACTCCATTTGGAGTACTGTTAAAAGGAGTAAATCTTTATCTTGACCCCTCGATTAAAAGAAATTCGAAGTTAGAAAAATCCTATTATTGTATATGCATGTGAAAATAGGAATTATAATGCGGTTATAAATGAATCTAAACATTGACCAACAACTAGCATTTTTTCTTTTACACACAAGCGAAAGACCTTGGAAATTTCAGACGTATAGGATGGTAACTCACCATGAAGTGGGAGGGCTCCCACAATAGAGGCGAAGTGGCGCTAACGCCCTGGCTGCACGGTCGCACCACCGGGACCTTCACAAACCTTGGCCCAAAGAGCTCAAGCTCTTCCAATCCGTGTCCGGGGACCCTCTGTCACCCACGGGGCGCTCTGTTGATCTCCAGGAAAGCGACTATCACCGGAAATCGGGTTTAGCGGATTCGCGAACCTTGTGCGCACTCTTTGTGCGCTTTTAACCTCTGATCGTCGATCCCCGAGGTCAACGGTCAGCCCTCCGTGTATCGGGGATTTCCCTATGGGAAATCGGCGGATGAAAAGTAGCAATGCTCTCACCTTTCAACCCGACGATGTGTGATTACCACGTGTTATACCCACTTCATCTCAGGTGGGACCCGGGTCGCCAGTGGGACTTCCTCACTCCTCAGCTCTTCTTTCGACTTGAGAAGCGACCCGAGGAAGTGCGGAGTCCGGAACTCCTTGGGATCACCGTGCCACTGTCCCTCCAGCGATCGATGACCCGATTTCAATCGGGGGATTGCGACTTGCGACCTCGACATACTTGCAACTCTTGCACTCACCAACACCGATATGTCGATATGCCTTTGTGGGGAGTTCTTCGGACACGTAGATTAACCCTCTCACAACTCCCAGCGATGCGGTAGTGCAGGTTTGGCGATCTCTTCGGCGGCTTCAAATTAATTGATTCTCTTGCTCTGAGCAGGTCTTACGGCTTCTCCACCTTGACTGTTTTGGCAGACATTAGGGGCTGTTCCCGCCAGGTGGGCGAAAGTGATATCCCTCACAGGCTTGTTATTGACTCCTCCCGGAGAACTTCGAGCACTATTGCTTCCTCAGCAACTTTCAAAGTGTTGAAGTCTCCCGGGTTTTGTACATCCGCGGCTACAGCAAACCCGTCCTTCCCTTCTCGGACTTGCTGAAGTTGATCGGAACCACTCCACTGGGGCTCGAACAACCCAATTCCTCTGGGCAAAGGGAGACAAAATTTGTTGCTTAACCTCCCTCCCGCTCTATGCGGAGGAATTCCCCTTTACCTCTATCGCGGGAATCTCACAGTTTCGGAAGAGAAACAATTGAAACTCAATTACTTCATTCCCTTAGGTTACAAACCTGATATGCAATGCAACCAGCATATAGGAGATAAGCATAAAAGAAGCAAACATGCATAAGCATAATATTAACAACACCACGGAGATCAAACACATCCATGGAATTGAATCCGCGACTTCCTATTAATTCAATATCGTACATGAAGGTTCTTTACAAGCTCTCTTCTCTATTCTCCTTTTCTCTCTATGCTAATGTTGAATTCAAAATAATCCATAACTCTTCAATAATACAAAGGAAGGTGCCTATATTCCATTTTCCCTCACAAAGAGTCAAAAGCGTACAATCTACAATTAACTCCTGCCTAACAACATTGAAACTAAATAAATGCCTTCTTATCTTTAATGTCATACAAATTAAGCCTAGCTTTGAATTAGTCGTTCAAAGGTACCCAACAACTCAAGGTAACTCAATTGCAGGCATCTATCCAATTTGTATTCTTTCTCCATGCATTTGGTCCGTTATGTAGTCGAGTGGATGCTCTGCATCATACTCCCTCGCTTAAAAGATTTCATGGGCTCATGCCCATGGCAGGCTCCCTTCCACCGGTGTGACATGTCTACATTGCGCCTCGGTCTCGGTGGCATCCTCCACTGTTAGGTTTTTCCATTTGACTAGGTACTCAAAGTATTGTTTCCTCTTGGTCTTTCTTTAACTCTCTTGTCGATTATGCACTCCATTCGGGCTTACATTGCAGCAGCGAATTTATACGCCAGCGGATCCTTTGGTTCCCTCCCGGTTCCATTGCCTATTTCATCGATACGGCAGGGGTATAAATCTGAAATATTGAAAATCGAAGATATCCCAATGCCGCAGCAGCTCAAGCTCATATGCATTCTCTCGAATTTTCGAGTGCATACGGTCGATTTTCTTCATCACCGAGCTTGTTATACGTTCCCTTTGGTAACCTTTCTTTCCTCAGGTGCGTTAGAACTATGTCTCCAACTTCAAACTAAAGCAACCTCTTCCTCTGATCGACTCTGCGCTTATACTCATGATTAGGTCGCTACGGTCGCTACTTCACGATGCGTGAGTTCTTATGCCTCAACAAACTCCCTCGACCCTACGCTGGTCGACTGTTACGACTCTCGAGCTCGGACCTCCTCTCGGTTGTGTTCCATATAAAATTTGGGTGGACTCTTACACGTACTCAATTTGCACGTACTCCGATTCACCCAGTGCGTTTGTATGCAAACTACGCTTGTGGTAGGATTTGATCCCAACCGGTGTGATGCTCCACCACTAGGCTTCTCAATAGACCTCCCAAGATTATATTGACCACTTCTGTTTGCCCATAAATCTAAGGATGATAGGCTGAACTAAAAAACAAGTTAGTTCCCAACTTCTTCCATAGCGTCCTCCACAAAATGACCTATGAATTTGGTATCGCTGTCCGAGACTATACTTCTTGGCAATCCATGCAATCGGACTATCTCTTTAAAGAACAAATTTGCAATATTTGTTGCATCACTGGTCTTTCCAGCATGTGTTGTTGAAATGTACCATCTTTGAGAACCTATCCACCACAACAAATATGGAATCAACTCCCTCTCTGTGTTCTACCGAGCAGCCACCACAAAGTCCATGCTAATGGCTTCCATGGCCTCGGTATAGGCGATGGTTGATATAACCACGTGTTTGTTTTCTACCGCCGGCGTGTTGACAAATTTGCACTGTCCAGCAATCTTGCTCACATATGTCTGCATGCTTTCTGATTCGGTAATAAGATTAGGCTCAGCTTGGCGAATGTTTGTCATGCCCAAAATGACCTAATCCTCATTGTGCTTTTCCTTCACCAAATTCTCTCTCATAGAGCAATGCGGAATGCACAATTGATTGCTTATGAACAACAATCCCTCCTGGATCGGGTATTCTATCCAAGGACTCCTATATCCCATCACTCGATTTTCACATTCTTCATAAGCCTCCTTAAAATATAAATCTTCCTGATACATTTCCTTAAAACGCTCAAACTCTAAGGTCTTCACTTGAAACTCAAGTAGAATCAACCATCTCGTCCTTAATGGGCCAACAACTTTGTTATCATTTCCAGAAATATGCTTTATCACAAATGTGAAATTACGCATACTCTACCCACTTACATGCCCGGTTCGGCTTCTCTTCGACTCCGCGAATTAGCCAACGTAGTTGTCAGCGCAATCGCGGGAACTCCTTGGGTATTAAATGAAAATGCCTCCACTTTTCAATGCACGGATAATGGCATAGAATTCTTTTTCATACGTCGAGTACTTCAACCGCATCATCCGATACCAGTAATACTGAAGTGCGTCATCCTCGCCAAAACTCCCTCCAGCGGCATACCTTAGCGTCACACTTCAGGTTCTTATGGAAATCGAGGCTGACGCTAACCTTCGGTTATCTTCGGCTTCCAGCCAGTTAGGCTCCTCACCGACCTCTGGCGTCCTTTGGAAAACCTTATGCGGCTTCTTCACAGTGTCCATCATAGCTGCACTAATCCCACTGAAATACCTAATGAATTTCCGGTAGAAAGTAGCCGATCCAGGTGGCCGACTACCGAAAGCATTCCTCGGCGATGGCCAATTCACGATCACATCAACCTTCGGGGATCCATCTTCAACTCGTTTTGCGAAATTACAAAACCAAATAAATGAGTTCGGTCCTCATAAATGAGACGCTGCCCCAGTTTTTTCCGGCCAATTTCTCATCTCTTGCTGTAATCTTTTCATTACAATGGCCAAATGCCTCAAGTGTTCGATTATTGGTCTTGTTGAATATCAATATATTAGATCCAAATTATCGACCACAAATTTGCCAATGAATTCCAGCGGGACTTCATTCATCAACCCATATAAATGTGCCCGGCGTTAAAACTTAGGTCAAAGCCAAACGGCATGACCGACCATTCGTACAAACTCGTTCGTCTTGAATGTTGTTTTCCATTAACCTCCTTCTCTCATCAGGATCTGATGGTATCCGCTCTGGAGATCAATCTTGGAAAAGTAATTTTCCCCACTGAAGACAATCCATCAAGTCATCCATTCTTGGCAATGGAAACCTGTACTGATGGTAATCTTATTATACATACAGATGCGTACACATTCTGACCTCCACCCTTCTTTGAATTTCGATCGTTAGGCGGCACATGGACTAAGACTTTTTCTCACCAGTCCTTTATCCTGCGGATCTTGTACCTACCTTTTGAATTCCCTCGTTCTCTTGAGGTGTCAGCCTATACGCTGCCTTATGACCGGTTGACTTGCTCGGTATGAGGTCAATGTGGTGACTCCACACTCCTCATCGGTGGCAATGAGCGTGGTATTTCATCCCGCGATGATATCAGCGAACTCTCAAAGCAGTTCCTGAATCTCCTGCGGCAAAATCATTATCTTGTGCTTGTCGGGGACAATCCTCGGCTTTATGATCACAAAGAATTGTGGATATTCCCTTTTCTCCATCTCTGTGTGAAGCTCTTTCCCACTCATGAGAAGTGTCGTTGTTGTTTACTTGAAGCGACCATATATCCTTGATTGGAAGCAGCATTATGTGATCTCCCATCCTTCTATAAGGTGTATGTGTTCATTCTTCCATCGCCAGACAACATTTCGATCATACCGCCATGGTCTTCCCAATAAAACATGGCTTGGAGACATCCATGGGTATAGCGTCACCGCAATTTCATCCCTATAATCAACCATTTTAAAACTTGCCAAGCATTGTTTTGTAACACATACACGGTGTCCTTTCCGTAACCATGTCACCTTGTATGGACTTAGGTGCTTGCTCGTTTTCAGCTCCGAGCTTCTCCACCATCTCGGTGAAGCGAGATTATAGGTGCTTCCACTATCCTTATGACCTTGCATTTCCGACCCCTTAGTCTTGCAAGTTGTCGGGAATAGTCGCATCTTTGCGTTGGTGTCCACCTCTTTCGGTTTCAAAGAGCCTTATTACGCTGTCGGTGACTCCCCACTCCCGATATCTTCGTCCTCCATCAGCCCTCTGCGCCCTCCGATTGTGATGAGCTTTCTCAGATCCATTTTCCTCACCGGGAATGAGTCCAGCGACCTTGTGTCTATCTTTACCGTGGGGAAACGTGATAACTCCTCCTCGACCTCTACCTCTATCTGGTAGAGGAAATGTATTGGCATCCCGGTAGTAATCTCCTTGTTGATCTGGCCATTTGCCTCCCTCGACTCAAAAGATTTTTCGTCTGTTCAATTTGTGGTGCCTGCTGCGGGTTCCACCTTTCTGAAACACCCTGAGGCCTCTTCCAATCTCCTTGGGCTTACATTGTTTCTCTTGAACCATGATTTTCCTCTAGGTAACCGCCACCAGCCCTCATTGTCCACAACTGCGGATCATCTTTTCTTAATCTTAGAGGCCATCACGAGATACGCATCCTCAACTATATGCGGATGGTAACCATGCTCTCAACTCATCACGGAATGTCATACAAGACCATTCGGGTATCTACATCCCACATTTTCGTCATCACTCTCCCAATGACGAGCTCGAATTGAATTTTTGTAAAGATTCGGTGTACTCTTTCACCATCATCAACTTCTATCTCGGGTTCTGCTTTGAGAGCGAGTGATACGGTAGTCCCTCGGAATGAACTTAGCCTTCATCTTGGCGATCATCCAGTCGACGATCTTTTTTTTTTCCCTTGGGCGATAAATGCGCGCAGCTCATCCCACCTTAATGTTGCATGTCCTTTCAGCTTTGTGACGACATGCCTTATCTTCTTGTCCTGCCGATGTCCTCATAGTCGAGTAGGTGTGGCCTTCGAATCGATCTGGCAACTCCTCCGCGCCTCAAACTTCCCTTATAGACGGGAATGTCCATTTTTCGTCTTCGAACTCATCCTCGAAATGGCTTTGATCAACCTTTATGTCGAGGCATCTTACGTAGCGACTTCTTCTTCGTATCGACTTCCTCTTCAACCTCGGGATGAACTTCACATTTGTACCGGCTCCACGCCCTCTGGGTGGCTTCCATATCTTCGAGTCTTTCAATACGATGTCTACGTATCGGCGTTCCATCCTACGGATTCCTGGCGGATTTCATGCGGTCTACCTTGCTAACCGAACATCCACATCCTCACAATGGGGTATTTGCCTTTTCTCTCACAGGCGGCATTATGATAATATAACTTACGTCTTCTTGAGGAAAACAAGAGACACTTTCCGTCACGATACCATGGCGTGAAGTCGTGAGTATCGAGTGCTTTCCCTTTCCTCGCTTCTCTCTTCCTATATAGGATATTACAAAACCGGACTTTCAAATGCGATTACCGCGGCGTAACCTACCCACCGATTAAGCGCGATTGGCCTGCGGGACCTAAAACCACCGACCCGAAGAGCTCGATGCTCCTCCAATCCGTTATCGGGTCTCGTGTCACCGGGGCTGTTGATCTCGGGAGACTATCACCGAGAATCCCGGTTCAGCGAATGCGCAGACCACAATGCGCGCTTCTCATGCGGCACCAGCCTCAGTCGATCGAGGTCCAGCGGTCAACCCTGGAGTGTCGAGATGCGGATGAAAGGTAGCGAAATGCTCGCACCGGCGAGCGTCGATGTGCGATGCCGATGTTATACCCTTACGTCTCAGGTGGGTCCCCATCGCCAATTGAGGGACTTCTCTACTCCTCCGGCTCTTCGCCGACTGTGCCGGTGTCGAGTCCCAACTCCTTAGCAGGATCACCGTGCCACATCCTCAACGTTGGCTCAGATTTAAATCGAGGATGGAACTCCGCGACCTCGGCCCGTGGTTACTATCTTACTATCCAACCCCGATATGCTGATATGCACTAGTAGGGAGTTCTTCCGGACACCTACGAGTTAACCCTCTCACAACTCCGTGATCGATGGTGCAGCAGGTTTGAATCTCTTGACTGACTTAGTGAATTCGATTTTCTTGCTCTGAGCAGGTCTTACCTTCTCCACCTTACGGCTGTCTAAGCGTTCTTGGAACATTTCCCACCATGGAGAAAGTGCTATCCCTGAGCTTGTTCTTCTGACTTTTTCAGAGAACTTCGAGCACTTCTTTTGTGCTTCTCCTCCAACAACTTTCAAAGTGTTGAAGTCTCGCGGGTTACGTACATCGCGACTCTGACAAGCCGTCCTTCCCCTTCTCAGACTTGCTTCTGAGATTCCAATCCGACCTGCACTCCACTTGCTTGGGCTCGAACAACCCAATTCACTCTGGAAGAGAACAAAATTTGGTACTTAACCTCCTCGCACTCTATCACGAAGGAATTCCACTCTATGCAGGAATCTTACAGTTTATTGGAGAAACAATTGAAACTCAATTGCACTTCATTCCCTTAGGTTCTAACCTGATATACAATCACATAAGCAACATATAGGAGATAAGCATAAAAGAAGCAAACGAAATATGCATAAGCATAATATTAACAACACAAATAGATCAACATCCATGGAATTGAATCACAACTTCCTATTAATTCAATGTCGTACGTGAAGGTTATTTACAAACTCTACGCTTTCACGATGTTCTCTACTGCTCTCTATGCTAATGTTGAATTCAGAATAATACAGAACTCTCAATAATACAAAGGAGGTTGCCTATATTCCATTTTCCCTCTAAGAGTCAAAACTGTATAATCTACAATTAACTCCTACCTAACATCATTGAAACTAAACAAATGCCTTCTTATCTTTAATGTCATACAAGTGTGCCTAGCTTTGAATTCCTTCGTTCAAGTGATGGTGCAACAACTCCAAGGTAACTCAATTGCACGCACTGGCGCTGTCCAGATGTATTCTTTCTCCTCGCGCTGGTACGTATGATGAATTGCGGATGCTACTGCATCCGCGAAGATTACGAGAAAGTGGTAGGGACCCCTCGGATCTAGATGAGGGCCCCGTGAAAGTCGCGTAGACCGAGATCCTGAGCTTCTGAAAGTGATAAAGAAAGGATGATAAAAGAGCAAGAGAAGCAAATGGAAATTAATCGCGGTTTATTGCAAAACTTATGTCCAGACATACAAAGACGAATTACAACAGCTGAAGCACGAGACCTTGAAGCGTGGTCATGTGTTGGCCACCAGAGAGGAGCACCTCAAGAAGGTCCACCTGAGGATAAGGGACAATGAAGTGTGGAGGATTCTTGGAAAGGTAGCTTCCTTGACTTCGGAGGGATCTTCTAGCAACATAACTAGTTCTCTCATTCCAGAAGAAAATGAAAGAAGAAGAAACTTTCCAAAGAGTCCATGATCTCAAAGAGTTCAAGAAGACCAAACCACCCTTCTTTATTGGTGAGAATAAAGAGGAGGAAGCGGAGATTAAGGCCGCCCGGACTAAAGAAATATTTCAGAGTCCATGACTTCTCGAGGAAAACTTGAAGGCCGAGTAGCCACCATCCAACTTGAATGGAAAGGCTTCCATTTGGTGGGAAGACCTTAAGATGTAAAAGGGATTCTGAAGACTTGTCTTGGGAACTGTTTGAGAAATACTTGAGGAAGAAGTATATGTCGGAAAAAAAATTCGACGAAAAGACTAAAGAATTCTATGAGCTTAAGCTGGGGAAACTCACCACAAAGGAATATGTCGATAGATTCCTCAAGTTGTTGAGTATGTACCCTACATAAAAGTAGAAAGGAAAAGGTGCAACAATTTATCCCGATTGGACTACCTACAAGGACTATCCCGAGCGAGTTGAGTTTGATGAACTTAATAATTTAGAAGACACTATTCGAAGGCAAGATATTGTTATGAACAACTTGGGTATCGGACGGGGACCTTGTGAAGGTTGGAAACCGAAGAATAGTTTGGGTTTTAAGAAGAAGGGGTTTAAATCCCAATATTTAAGAACTATAAGAAGAAATCAACGATGAGATTCCTAGCCCAGAGTGTACACCAGTAGAAATTTCCCTCATTGGGAGGTAAAAACCTACGGATCGTACCAATGAAGGTTGATAACCCTAAGAGAGAGCCTTTGAAATGTTTGGGTTGGAGAGAAGAACATCTGCAGAGAGACTGCCCACACCGACGAGAATAATTAATTTACAACATCCGAGCTACCAGATCCAATGATGGCGGAGGTGTGGCACAAATTTATGCATCGGATAACCATATGCGACCACCAAGCGATTGAATTGTCCGAGTATGATTTCCAACCATCTAGTGTCTATTCTAATTGACCACTGGTTCAAACTTGGTTATATAGCCCATAAGGCGTTGATAAGAGGTGTAAACTACAACCATAAACCTACCAAGCCATGGTTGGTTCAGTTAGTCACTAGGACCAAAAGAAGGGTAAGCGGAGGTCATACCGGTACATAATTAATGTTGGGTAATTCCCCACCCAAGCAACCCATAACATGTGTACCTTAGGATGTTATGATCTGTTGATTGGTATGGTGGCAAGCCCATAAAGCTAGATTGGAATGTTACCATAAAACCTTAAGTGTGTAAGTAAAGAAGGAAAAAGGATAAGCCTTCAAGGAATCCAAAAAAACCTGTCTCGGTGAGGAAAAATATC
Organism: Picea sitchensis; assembly: GCA_010110895.2. Taxonomy (NCBI): domain Eukaryota; kingdom Viridiplantae; phylum Streptophyta; class Pinopsida; order Pinales; family Pinaceae; genus Picea; species Picea sitchensis. The sequence goes on from SNQJ01S0078600.1 coordinate 24,487, forward strand.
ATCTCTATAAATGAGAAGGTATTGCCGAAAGGATGTCCCCTATATGCAATACAGTGTTAGAAACAATTGAGGTGACAAACCAAGCCTTGAAGACCACCTCACACTAAGAGAATACAGAGATGTATTTCAGGAAGAGGTACGGGCCTACTTGAGAAGGGACATTGAATTCTCGATAGAACTTGCGCGAGGTGGTGACTATGTCTAAGACATACCCTACGGGATGAGCACACCCTAAACTGGTTGAAATCAGAGTGCAATTGGAGGAAAATAATGGATAAGGGCGTATATCCATTGGCGTGTCTCCATGGGGAGCACTAGTCCTATTTTTGAAAAAGAAGGATAGTACCCTTAGATTTATTATTATTAGATTATAGACAACTCAATAAAGGTAACCATAAAGAACAAGTAGCCCTTGCCCGAGATTGATGACTTGTTCAATCAATTTGGGGGTGCGTCTATTTTCTCAAGATTGACTTGCCCGATTTCAAGATACCATCAAGTCCGGATCAAAGGGTGAAGACATCCATAAAACTACCTTGTGATGATGTATTGTCACTATAGGTTTGTGGTAGTGCCATTTGGGTTAGCCAATGCCCTTGCCACTTTTTCATGTGCTTGATCAACAATGTACTCAACAAATTCCCTGACAAATTTATACTAGTTTTTATTGTGATATATTAATTTACTCCAAGAACCGGATAAGAGCATGAAAGAGCATCTTAGGCTTGTCTTTGCCAATGTAAAGAGAACATCAACTCTATGCCAAATTCGAAAACAAATGTGAATTCTTCTAGAAATGAATACATTACTTGGAGGCCATGTTCTATTCGAAGAAAGAGTAGCGGTAGACCCTAACAAAAATCAGGTCTATCATGGAATGGCTACCAGAAGGGCGTTTTGGAATCGAGATCCTTTATGGGATTAGCGGGGATACTATGGGATATTTATAAAAGGATTCTCAAGATTGGTTTTGATGTCACCCTCCATAAAAAGGGGACAAAGTTCACATGGACACAAAAATGAAGAAAGATTTCAAACCACAGAAACATCACCACGACCCTTTTAGGTGTTGAAGATCGTTGATCCCAAGGCTTCCTACGTGTGCATAGATTCCTGTAGGGAAGGGCTGGGAGGAGTCCTTATGTAGAAAGAAAGTGTGATCTACCACATGAATCCCCGAAATTGAATGAGAGCGAAGTCAACTATGTGATCCATGATGTAGAGATGGATGCCATAATGTACACCTTGAAAATGTGGAGGCATTGCACCTCTCGAGGAAGAAATTTATGCATTATGATAGACCACTATGGATTGCGATCTTTGTTTGAACAACCGAAGCTCAATGCCGGACAAGCTAGATGGATGGCCCTCCTCAAAGGTTTGATTTTGAAATCAAACATATTAAGGAGACGGGGAAAATAGGTGGTCCTATTCCCATAGAAGAAGCATGAAAACAATTCACTGGCGGTGGTAAGAACACAGAGAGGGATGTGTCAAGGAAAGAATCAGGAATGTACAGGAAACAGACACCTTCTTCTAGACCGTGACCTTGAACCTATATCAAGATCCCACAAGGATAAAGTATGGAAGCCACCAGGATGATGGAAGGAGGTCTTCTCACTTCCTGACGTCGAGTGTGATTCTGATTGTGGCGACTTGAAGAGGTTCATAATGGATGGTACAAAGACCCTATCTTGAGGTCATCGGGGATACCGAGAAGATGATCCACGGCCACCGAGGAAACAATTTTATTGGCACGGATTGAAGAAAGACATAGTTGAGTACTTATCGAAATGCATAGAATGCCAATAGGTAAAAACAAAACACCGACACCCAAGAGGTTATTACAACCTCTACCAATCCGGGAATGGAAATGGGAAACCATCTCATGGATTTTATAACTGGATTACCAACCTTGACCATGAGAATGATGTCATCATGGTAGTGGTGGATAAATTGAGCAAGTCGCTCATTTTATCCCGTCAAGTCAACTTATGTCACAATAGACATCATAGCATTATTCCTTGAAGGAGATATTTAAGCGCATGGCAATAAGGCCTTGAGAAATTTACTTCCAAAGTTTGGAAATCACTGATGGCTGGTTCGGAGACCAAGTTACTATTTAGCACGACCTATCACCCTCAATGATGGAAATCTGAGGAAAGAGTGAACCAAATACTAGAAGACATACTAAGGTGATGCGTGTAATGCATCAACCCGAGTGGGAAGATTACACCTTAGCTTGGTGGAATTAGCCTACAACAATGGCTACCAAGAATCCTTAAAGATGGAGTCCTTGAGAGTCCTCTATGGTAGGCCATGCAACACTCCTGTCGGTTAAGGTAATCCACGTAAATAAATTTCTTTTGGACTTGACATGTTGAAAGAAATGGAACAACAAGTGACTTCGATAAAACAAAACCTGAAGATGTCGGCTCAAAGCTGACATAAATTCGTCGACCAAAAGATAACCTCAAGAGAGTTCAAGATGGGAGACCATGTATATCGCAAAGTTAGGCCCAGGAAAAGTTCCACGAAATGGAAAGCTTGTGCCAATTTGGCACCTGGTATTAATGGACCCTTTGAGGTTCTAGATAGAAGTGGGACCACCATAGCCTATAGGCTAGCACTTCCTCCCATTAAAACACATAATGTTTTCCATGTTTCATTATTAATGAAGAAATATGTACATGATTCTAATCCTTATAATTGGTATGTGATCCGGTGGAATCGAAGGATAATTCCCTACCGGAAAATCAATGCATACTAGGCAGAGAAAGGAAACCACACTTGAGAATTGAACCATTGCATAGGTCAAGGTGCGGTGGAAACACTTTAGTCCCATCCTAGGAGCTACATGGGAAATGGAGGATGTGTAAACGGAGGCATATCTAATTTTGTTTACCTCTGTACATACATTTCCATATTGATAGATAGAACATGGGGGCTGATGTTCCGGCAAGAGGAGAATTTGTAACACATTGTTTCCCAGTCAGCCAAAATAACTATACTAGCTAAGAACTATGGCAGACTAAAAGATGTGAATGTGTGATTTGGAATGGACCTTAGTATAAAAGATTAAATGAATGTAAATAATGTTATGAATATATGTTGCGGGACTACTTTGGGAGGATGTGCTAAAAAGAGACCATGATGGTGATGAAAGGTGGTGGAAGGCACACGGAATGGTGGCGTTAACCTCCACCAAAAACCAATACCTTATTTGGTCTTCAGCACGAAAGATCATGGCTATTTCGCTAGCCCAGTAATGAATTACTCGTTGGGATGGTAGGTGAAGAGGCTCCCTCATGAGTTAATGAGGGATGGGGGTTAACCACCCATGTGGAAGCCTACTCAGACTTGACCCTTAGTGGGAAGTTAGAGTGCCACCGCCTTCTTCAAAAAGAAAAGGCAAAGAAAGAGGTGTGGGAAGGGCGGTTGTGAGATACATGAAGAGGGAAAAGCAGAAGGACTACGGAAAAATGCTCACAGTGATTGTCATGAGAAGAAGAGTAACCTTCATTCTAGACCTATGACGAACAAATATTCAGTCTCACAACATGCATTAGTCCCTAAGCTTGGGGTGGCTAATGGTAAATCTATCTGGAGTCACTAAGCCTACGATTAAGTGGAAACGAGCACCCCTCTCAAAAATTTTGTTACACCTAGTGTTTTATGATAAGTGTTATATCTCATATCTTAAAATTAGTATTTTGACATGTATGTTCATGGTTTTGTGTTATTTGTATGGATACAGTGTAAGACTGTTTGTATAGTGTTTTGATCATAAATGGTGGTTGTATGCTTATATTGGAAAGATACCAAGCATATATATATATATATTATTTGCATGCTTATGTTGGAAAGACCACCTATGGTTTACGTAAATACACACACACACACACACACACCTATATATATATATATGTATTGTGTGTGTGTGTGTCAATAATAATGTTGAGCAATCAATTTTCAAATTATGTTCTTGGGAAAATTGTTCCCTTATTTGTCTCAAGTAATGCCTGGGATAGATCTCCCCACATAGATACCCTTTTGGAAATTTTATCCAAGGATCTGTTGGAGGATTTTTATGGCGTAAGTCTTAAAACCTGCACTAGAGAGAATGGCCCTCTTAGACTTAGGAAATTTTGGTATTTGAACCGGGGTACCTAAGTGTGAGTTCCGTTATTACTTCATAAAGTCTTCAAATCAGACATGCAAAATCCCGAGAATGTGATATAGCTAAATCCGATATTTCGGTATTTAAATATCTGGAATATCAAGGGCAGAGTTCCCTTGTAAAGTCGAAATCGACTTGAGAAATCCTGAAAAGATAGAGTGTGGGGAAGTTATTATATTTCGGTATTTATTTTTAGGGTACTAAGTCGCAGACCATGGCTACTCACAGTCCTGAAAACCCATTCATATGAAATCCAGAAATAATTAAATGATATATATATAAATATATGTATGGGGTTTGAGTTCGACTAGGAAACCAGTGTGAGACCTCACATTAAATTAAAGCATATCCCTAAAACCTGGTTTGCGAACTCCCAAAATTTCTTAGTTAGTATAGATTCAGCGTTTGATTGTTTATTTTGGGATACAGAGGGTAAGTTCCCTTGTACTGTAATCCGATATCGTTAAAACCACGAAATGGACTAGCATGGGTGAGTTGTGATGTTTCAATGTTTTGACTTTTGGGAATTTTAAGGGTAGGATTCCTTGTACTTCATATTCATGAAATCCCAATTCATGAAACCCTAAAATGGACTATGGGTGAGTTGTGATGTTTTGGTGTTTCGACACACGGTATACCCAAGGGAAAGTTCCCTTGTACTTTCCAATCCCAAAGAAATCCCGATTAGCGAAACCCCAAATGGACTAGCATGGGTTGAATTTGTGTGTTTCGGTGTTTCGGTACCCTGGATACCTAAGGGTAAGTTCCCTTGTACTCGCCAATCCAGAAATCCTGATTAAGCGAACCCCGAAATGGACTAGCATGGGTGAGTTGTGATGGTTATTTTCGGGATACTAGAGGTAAGTTCCCTTGTCCTCGCACATCATGAAATCCCTTCTTGCGAAACCCTGAAATGGACTAGTGTGTAAAAGCTATAATGTTTCATATTTTAGGCTCCTAGAGCCAGGTGTGATACCTCCTATCCTCACATATCACGAAATCCTAATAGGTGAACTCACAAATGGATTAACACATATAATTTTGGTGTTTTGATTTTAATTTTGCGAGATTCCCTAAAATTCTGATTTCCATTATTCATGATTGAGAAAATCGATGTATGAAACCAAAATGGGTTTGATGGATATAGGGTTTTCGGTGTTTTGACACCCGTGAAACTGAAGGGTAGGAACCCCTCGTCCTCTTACATCGTTAAATCCCGGTACACAAAATCACTATAGGTGAAATCCCGAAGCGGCTCGGTGTGAATAGGATTTCGGGTTTAGGGGTTTGAAGAGTCCAAAGACTCAACTCCCTCACATCCCTCAATCTCCTATTTTAAAGTCTGAAATCTGAAAGCCTCTTGGCTTAGCCCGGGGTCTCAACCAACAGACACTTGGGAGTAAATCCTATGTTTGGTGTGGGAGTTGTACATGATGGATCTTCAACGAAAGAACCAGTGGATCAATTTAGTGAAGGTCCCGATTGGAAGACCTAGCCGGCCTTCTAGAACCTGTTAGGTATTTGGGGATTCTGTTCCTCGGTAAAGAGGAGGAAAAAGCCAAAAAATATTAGTTCCCATAGTGGGTGTGTTACAATACACCTTATGAATTGGTGTTTGGGAAACAAGTGTTGCTTCAGAATTTCAGTAAGATTAGGGACTACTATGCAATTGGGTATAGGCTTAGATGAAACTCAAAATAGAGGATGTGGTGAATGATCTTGATGAAATGGGGCGGGATGCTCTTAAAGAGGGACTACATATTCAATAACAAAGGACTAAATGGCATGATAAGTACATTAAGAAGAAATTATTTCCATCCAGGTGATTGGGCCCCACTATATGATAGTAGGTTCAATAATTTCAAGGGTAAATTTTCCACTCAATGGTTGGGACCCTATGAATTAGACACAGTTTACAAAATGGCTTAGTTAAAATAAAAACTATTTATGAAGATCAAAATTCCTTTGTTGTAAATGGTCATCGATTGAAAGTTTATCATAGTGCTTTGTCTAAAGAGGATTTTATCAAACATGTTCTTCAAAATTCAGAAATACAATTGTGGTTAGCAAGGGACCTACTCCTCCTGGCGATCCACCAAGTAAGTTTGTTTGATTTAATTTAACTTTGTACATATTATGTATATAGATTAGTTGTGTTGTTAGATAGTGATTTTAGTTATTTATAACAAGAGAAAAAAATAATTTTGTTCTCATGTAGATAAGAAATAAGGAGGACATATACTAGGTGTAAGTTTATTCATTTATCCATCCCTCGTAGATTACTTATGGAAAAGGAACCTTTTGGGACTCTTTGGTTTTAGACTACTGTGTTAGAAAACAAGTGAATAGGAAGGCCGGCCGAGGCTCGAGAAAATCCATAGAGACCCAGGTGAAATGGAGTCTTCTTTAAGTTTTCAGACTCCCTAAAATTAAGAAACAACGTGAGCATTAGGTGTCCAGACTCGAAAAATCCACAAAATAGTAGATGGAGTTTTCTTTAAATTTTCCTAGAGACTCCTTAAAATAGAAAACATTAGCATTAAATGATATGGGATGAGAAAAATCCATGGGACAATATATAGTTAGTGTTTCCTTTCCAATAAAATGGAAGTGGCAACAGAAGCAATGGTTATTGTAGTTCCAAAATTCTACTACAATTTCCTTCTTGTTACGGATCTTGGAGCCCAATCATTTGATTCTTTTCGTTTTATGACACTTCTCATAATTTCAACATTCATGTACCAGTGTGATGTTTGTATTTTTTACAACATGATACTCCAGCAAAACAAATTCACATGCATCATCAGTAAGTGTCATCACCTACTCCATCTTGACCCTCAGAACATGCTAAGATACAAAGAGAAGCCTACAAGATTCTAATTTGAAGACTATGCATTTAGTTACCTTATCAAAACTTCATCCGGTAATGGAAATAGTCGTGTTCATCCGGTACTAGAGCAGACTTCTTGTGTTGGCCTGGTACTAAAAAAATTTCCTATGTTGGTCCGATACTAAAACATTTTTTTGTGTTGGTCCAGTACTAAAAAGTCTCTATGTGTTCATCTGGTACTAATGGTGGAATTTTGGTAAAAATTTTCCTGTACTTGATGTTTTCCTTGTTTGATAAAGCACACTTCAGGTAATGGAGGTATGAACTCATTATTTTATTCCTTTTATTAAAGTCCTTATTAATTATATGTGAATATATGGTTCCTCTCGTGAACCTTTGTTACCTTAAGTTGTTAAATCTCCCTATCATTATCTTATGAAGTCTTCATGTTTATTCCCGTGTTTTTAAAATCATTTATGATGTATTCAAATTTCTTCATGGAGTGATCGTTGATATGATTGGAAAAATAACAATCATACCTTGAGCAAGTTGATATGATTGGAAAAATAACAATCATACCTTGAGCAGGATTGTTCCAGTTTGAAAATCTCTTGTCGAAGAATCCTATTAGTGTGATGTCAAAATTATGATTATGCCACCTTCTATAATCTTATGTTGTTAATTATTGATTCAAACCATTATTTCAGTAACTGTTAAACTTATGATTACCTTCTGGAAACATTGACGTCAATTGCTACATAATGGTGAATTCTGGTTAAATCGACCACATTCCCTGCAATCATTACGAAAACCGGTGTGAATGGGATGTGACATTACTTCTGGATATGATCGTCACATTATCCATGGATGTGATCCCTCAACATAATTTATGACTTGTCCTTACCTCACCATCATTGCAATGATTTGACCATTGTATTCTCGTTTCAATTCATAAACGCTCTTCTAGATGGTTTCTCCATCGAAAGGAGCGTTATTTACCCATTCCACACTATATGACCTCCACTCTATTCATTCATACTATCAATTGATCACATTACTCTGTCTCCGTCACACTGTTCTCGCTACTCTATTCCAGTACCAGACCCTCTCCCAAATCCTATTGCCTACACTTATTTTGAGAACTGTTTTCAAGCTGGCATGGGGGTTGACAGACATGAACCTGTGTTCCATCTTTACAGAGAGACAGAGGAATATCAAGGATGCAGAGAGAAATTTGAGAGGGCCAGTTGGGTTCCTTTTCTAGAAATATTCAAAGGACATCATGAGGGAATTTCCCATTCCTTCGTCCAGACTTATGATGGAGAGAGTGTCCAGTTGGGAGAACTAAAGTTAATGATCACCGAAGCCACCATAGAAAAAGCGACGGATTTACCTTCCATTGGAGACAAATATTTCAAAGGTATCTTCATTGATAAGAGGCTCTGCCAAACTTTTTTGAAGCCTGAACATATGGACCCAGATTGGACAAAAGGAATCTCCTGGAGATTGATCAAGGAGGAATATTGGACGATTCTTGTCAACTTGCATAGGTTTATAACCTGTGAAGCGAGGTATGTTGTAACTTCCCTTTATCATTTAAGGTTTTTGTTTCATTTTGAGGGTGGACCACAAATACATTTTCCCCAATTTCTTTGGATGAGTTTGAATAAAATGGTGAGAGGTGTTAAGTTTTCCTCTAAGAAGTATGAAACCAGTCTCTATCACCATGGGTTGATGAAACTTCTTGTTTTTCATGAGTTGAGAAAATGAGGTAGCAGAACTGGAAGAAACTCCTCACAAAAAAAATTGCTCAAGAGGAGGTTTCTAAATCTGTGGAAAAAAATGTGATGGGAGAATGTAGTATGGAGTTAGGCAGAAAGAAGGGGGAAGTAAAAAAAATGAAAGAAGTCAAGAAATGAAGTATCCATTGTTGGACCTAGTTCACTGAAGTCTGTTAGCAAATTGGACAAGGGAAAAACAATAGTGTTAGAAGGACGGCTTTCACCTAAGGTGAAATGATCATACAAAGACAAGAAACCTTGCCCAAACCTGTAAACTAAAAGAAAAACACAAATTAGTGAGAAAAGGAGGAAGAAATAGAGGTCTGATAGTGATGCAGGAGAAATTTCAAATAGTGTTCCAGAATTAATTGTTGAATTACCTCAAGAGAAGGTTGGAAAATTGTAGAAGACCCTTGAATTGATATTTAAAGGTATGACGAAACTTAGAATCAATGAAGAGAGTGTTATGGCATAGTCCTCTAGCAGAAAAAAAACAAGAGCATAGGAAGAAAAAATTCCATTGCCTACATCTGAGTCCTCTAGACTAAAAACAAGGAAGGCACGGGAAAAGAAAATTCCAGTGCCCATATCTGAGCGTAAAAAGAAGAAAACAAGAAATTTTCATTCTTGTTAGAAAACCCGATCATGCATTAGGTCCAACACGTAGAACCACTCGGATCATGGCTAAAAAGGTGAAAATTCCTCATGTTCCTTCTCTTCTAGAGGATCCAGTTGACATTCTTACTTCACTAGAGAAAGAAGATATGCATGTAGAAACTATTAGTGAAACTAAGGAGTTAGTAACAGAGACTCTAAATGATTTAAGGAATGAAGTTAAAGCCAGGGAGGAGGTAAATGAGAAATAAACACTTGAACTTGTCAGTTCTTTGACCAAACATCAGTTGGTACTAAACGTTTAAAGGCTTACAAAACAAAATAAAGAATTGAATCAAGAAGTGGAGGAGTATAAAGTTTTGGACAGATACATCAAGAAAGAAATTGCACAGTTGAAGGAGCATAACCGAACGTTACAGGATGAGCATGATGAGGTCTTTGCCAAGATCAATAAGGTTCAGAGCCTAATACAGTGCACAAGAGTTATTAACAGGGCACTTTAGGATGAGGCTTCAAGTTTTGAAATCCTAAAACCAAGCAAATAATGTTAAGGTAGGATGGAAGACAACACCAATTTTGCAATTTTGAGATCCATTTTAGAAATTTTTGCATGAGGACATGAAATGAATTCGGCATGGAGGAATGTTGGGTCTCCTTTTTTATGCCTCCAATTACCTTATCTTTTCCTCTATCTTGACCAATTTTAGCTCAGACATATGTACAATTTGCCTATTTTCTTCAATGAAATAGATTTTAACCATTCTTTTGTGCACATGAGGTAACCTATGTTTAGATCATGATTTATGTGATTTCTTAATATTTGGAATTAAAATATTGATGTTAAATGATCTATAATTACCTTTATTGATTCAAGCACAGATTATGACACAACTCCTTGTCTGGTACATGCCTGTGTGCATTCGATACTCAACTCTTTCGATGCCTATTTCTGCGCTATTCTGGTACCAATTTATTTGACTGTGCGCATTCGATACCAATCTTCTCGTTCCAGCGTGCACGTCCGGTACTAGTTCTCCATCTACAGGCTTGGGAGTTTCAACGAATTTTCTTTCGATGGGTCCAAGGAATTTGTTGGCTAGATCATCCTTTGTTTTTTGAAGACCACATACAATTTATCCTCGTGCACTTTGTTTCATTAGGATAAATTTGTTTCCATGAAAAACAGTATATCAACCAATTATAATATTTACGCAAGCATTTTATGTTATCTTCGGCTCTTGGTTGTAACGAGTGTTTCTCTTTAAAAGAGAGGGACTTGTAGATGATAGATACACAAAGACATAATAAAGCAATGTTATGTTGTAGACTTGATTCCTGAGAAAACTGTTGATTGTACACTTATTACTGAAGTAATGATATGAATTACAGCGTATTGAATTTATGTGTGTGATCAAATCCTTCATTCTGTAAGTTTCTTTTAAAGCTACCTTGTTGGTATGGAAAGGGCCCATCGACCAAACCAAGGTAAGCTTCCTTGTATTTATATGTGTGAATATAATTCTGGTTTCTGTGTGGATAAAAAAATTATGTGTTTTGATCGTAGTATCTAATTTTGTTTATGTTGTGTTTCAATAAGACATTTGACAAAACATAATATAGATTTGTGGTAATTCTGAGTGAGTGAGCATTCATGAGTGCAATATAGATTTCTGTGTTAATATTTTTTATTCTTGTATGTGTGTGTGTGGACAATCATTTGTTAGATTGAATGCTTTAATGTTTATTTCTATTTTTCAAATACAGTAACAGTTAAGATCTCCATCTCTCACCCTACATGAACCTATAATGGAGTATCTTACTACATGTAGTATTTCTTCCAGGATTGATTAGATTATGAATGGTCTTCCTTTTAAGAATGTGTAGAGAGTTAATTACAGTTTATTGTTAAATTAGTTGCCACAGGAAACATAATCAAAGTTCATATTTTCCTTTCATGAGCCTGTAAATGAACAGATTCATTACCTGAGAAAGAGCCTTTAAATTACATGCTTGCTGAGATTTTGTTTATGAGTTTTTCTTTCTGGTTTTTAAACTGTGTGAAGAATATTGTTTCAATATTGTGAAATAGAGTATTGGTTTTTGAGTGTTTATTATTTAGGCTATACTCATCAAACATATGAACTTATATGTCATCGACACATATAGTGCATCAAATCTATTGATTACGAACCCGGATTGACATATTAATGATTGCAATATATTAACCATATAATTTCACCAACAC
>SNQJ01S0078601.1:7783-36078 GCA_010110895.2 Picea sitchensis
TGTAACTCTTATACTATTGTTCATTTCTCATTGGATATAATTGAATGGTTTAAGTATAAGTTGAAAAAGGTTTTAAATTGTACTTGATACTGATTCACCCCCCTCTCAGTATCAACAAACATTGCAGGCGGAGTTAAAAGATGAAGAAAATTTCTTTTCAAAAATGGTCCTTCCTTTTGACACCATTGTCAACAATATGACAGAAACAAAAAGAAGAGAACAATATCTTCCATCCAAACACCGAATCAATCAATTAAATGCATGTTGGAAACAAAAAGTGAAGAACCTACATCTCATTGTTCAGTCATGTGAACAAGCCATATCGAAGAAAGATAAATTATTCATAAGGATGTCAAGAATAGACTTATCCGGAAAAACCAACAACTTCCAAGACCCCAAATTAATCGCAAAATCCTTGCCCTTAACCAGGCAAGAGTTCTATAAACAGGTTGCTATGTTTAAGGCCTTGTCTTTGGAAAATTTTTACAACGTCCTTCACTTTGATCAAGCTCACATCGACGACTGGCTAGTCAAATACTCAATATAGAATGAGACAATTCATCAGGTTTTGTGTAATGTTTCTATCGACTTCCAGGAATTAGAAAACGAGTTTTTCAACATAAAAATCCAGAATGAGATCAACGTCGCCCCAATGAGAAGCTACATTCAAGAATGGCTCGAAAGACAATTGAAGCAGGCCGCCGACGAAAGGCAACAGACAATTGCTAGGATTCCAGCAACCATCGACGACATCATTGAAACTGCAATCATCGACGACATCAATGAAATGACAACTGCAAGCCAATAGCCAAAGGACTCATATGTACCCTCACTGTAAGTCTACTAATCACATCTTGATTTGTTTATCAACCTAATTATTCCACTTTCTTAAATAGAGATGTGTACGCAAACAATAATACCTTTCAATTTATTTTTTTTGTAGGTATTGCACTCTATCTTCTTTCTACAGTCCGGTTTCTTGTACATATTTCTCTAATGGTCCGCAGGAGCCCCAATCCTAGTCTACATGACAAACGCATTGAAATTCCCATTAATATGTAACAGACTTTATTTTTTTTTTATATTTCAAAATTTCCAGTAGTATGTAACAAACTTTTATTTTTTGACATACTTCAAATAAAATTGTTTTCTTATCTCCTTTTAAATTTATGTCTTCATACATTTTTATCTTTCACCAGTCTGTATGACAAATGCATTTAAATTTTTATATGTAACAAACTTTTGTTTTTTTATATATTTCAAAATAAATGGTGTTCTACATGCCAACCGTCATTTACTTACGCCCCATGTTGACAAATGCATTTCAATTTTATATGCCAAGCGTCATTTACTTATTCCCCATGTTCCGTGATATACATGTTGCATACAACATTTCCGTCATATACATTTCAAAATTTCCAGTAGTATGTAATAAACTTTTATTTTTTTACATATTTCAAATAAAACTGATTTCCTATCTCCTTTTAAATTTATGTCTTCATACATTTTTATCTTTCACCAGTCCATATGGCAAATGCATTTAAATTCCCAATTTTTTTCTTCCATTGTGAACAAATTTGTAGTTTGTTATATACTTTCAAAAAATAAATGATGCTCTAGATGCCAAGTGTCATTTACTTTTGCCCCATGTTCCATGATATACATGTTACACACAACATTTCTGTCATTTACAATTCGACCCCATTTTCCAATATTTGCTTTCTAATCTCGTTGGCAGGGACTACGCTGCCACGCAACCTTATTAATGATGGTGATGGTTAGCGTCCATTGAAATCAAATTTAATTTGTTAAACAATAAAAAAAATATGTAAGAAATTACTTGGTTTGTTTTACAATTTTGTTTTTATGTTTAAAAAAAATTAAAATGTTATTAGATCACCATTTAAAAGGTTAAGAAAGTCATTGCTATAATAAATATTTTGAAATTATGATTTAATGTAAGTATACACAAAATATTTTGTCTCTTTCATATATATATATATATAACACTAATTAAAAAAAATAGTATATTTGTATCCAAGTGTGAACAAAGTTTCCAACATTTGAAGGAATTATTGACCACTGCACCTATTCTAAAGGTTGCAGATCTAGATGTAAGGAAGGGCTTGGTGGAGTTCTTACACAAAATGAGAATGTCATATGTTATGAGTCAAATAAGTTTAAGGAACATGAAAAAAATTATGCTACCCATGACTTAGAGTTGGCAACCATAGTTCATGCTTTAAAAATGTGGATTCATTGTCTCATGGTTAGAAAATTTGAACACAAACTAGATGGCTGGAATTTCTCAGTGAATACGACTTCAACATCAAACACATCAAAGGAAAAAATAATAAATTATTTGTTGCACTCAACATGAAGGTGCATGAAATGCATGTTACAGTCATTAGTATGTGTGAGACATATTTAAAAGACAAAATTCTAGAAGCTATAACCACAGACCCACATTATGCACAAGTTAAAAAAAAACTTACAACAAAATAATATACAACAGAAATATAAAGATTACAAGATGGAAAGAAGATGGAATCCTCTTATTCATGGACAAAGTTTATGTTCCTAACACTCGGGAATTTAGAAATATAGTGGTAAAAGAGATGCACAATATACCCTATGTTAAACATCCATGGTACCATAAGACAATTACAACAGTAACAAACCAATATTTATGACCAAGAATGAAGAAATATATGGTTGATTACATAGTCATATGCATGGAATGTCAAAAAGTGAAGGTTGAACATAGGTATCCAATAGGATTACTACAACCATTATGCATTCCTAAATAAAAATGGGAGGTAGTTTCAATAGATTTCATCACCAGGTTGCCAAGAATAACAAGGTAACGTGATTACATCATGTTAGTGGTGGACAAACTTGTAAAGGTTGCACATTTTATACTAGTGAAAATGACTCGCAAGGCAACCAATATTATAAAGATTTATATGAAGGGAATTGTTAGGCTACATGGTGTGCCTAAGACAATAGTGTCAGATATATATCTCAAGTTTACTTATAACTATTGGAAGGTGTTGTTTAAGGGATTTGGGACTAACTTGAATTTCAGTACAACATATCATCCAAAGTCAGATGATAAAATAGAAAGAACTAATTGGATAATTGAAAATATGTTGAGAATGTATGTAATGGATGAACCTTCCAATTGGGAAGACTACCTTCGTCTAGTTGAGTTTTCTTATAATAATGAGTATCATACATCATTCAAGATGAGTTCATTTAAATCCTTATATCGTAGGAAATGTAACACGCCAATAAATTGGGACAACCCAGTAGACATAGCAGTTATTGGGTCATAATTACTAAAGGAAATCGAAGAGAAGATGGGAAAGATCAAGCATAATTTGAAGGTTGCACAAGATAGTTAAATATTTATGTAGATTAAAGGAAGACATGGAATTCAAAGTGGGAGATCATGTGTTTTTAAAAGTAAAATCTAAGAGGAGCTCGTTAAGATTGGGGAGTTGTCCAAAGTTGGCAACGAGATATTGTGGGTTGTTTGAAATTTTAGAGAAGATAGGCCGAGATGCATACATGCTTGCATTTTTTTCATCCTTGAGAATTCATAATGTATTTCATACAGTATCTTTATTGAATAAATATGTGCCTGATCCTAACCACTTGATTGATTGGATTGTGATCTAGGTGGAGCACGAAGGGGACTTTCGGGTGGAACCAGTATGCATCATGGACCAAAAAGTAAAAAATTTCAGGAGCAAAGTCATCATCCTAGTAAAGGTTCAATGGACTTGCTACAATCCTGAAGATATTACGTGGGAGCATGAAAAGACCATGAGGGAGGAGTACCCACATTTTTTTGAAAATTTTGAAGAAAGTTGAATGTATATTTGTATATAAGTGTGCAAGGCTCTGTTTTGGTAGTTGGAATTCCTGGAGACACATATCAGAGATTCCTATCTAATCTATGCTAAAGTCCTGGAAAGGAACCGGTACAACCTGAGGGACTGCGGTGCAGATAAGGGAGTACACTTCCTTTGGTTGTGTAGAGTGAGGGGAATGATATATTGTTGGTTGGAATTGTTGCAAGAGTTGTGAACTTGCAAAAGTAACAAGTACTATGATTTAAATTTTGTATATGTGTGTGGGTATGGTGTTGTTCACCAAGGATGGTGCAAATTGTAAGGGGAGGGGAATGTAGCATCCATGTTTTTAATCCCCAGTTTAGCAATGTATAATGTAAATATGATATATGGTCGTGGGCTCGACGATGTAATATGTAAACATTGTATATTTAAATAACAAAATAAATGTATCATCGGTTGCAAACGGACACGGGTGGGCTAATGGGGGCTAAGTTTCCACAAGAGAAGGGAAGGGTCTAAGAGGGGGTCAAAGAGGAGGATTACCCATGTCCACTAATTTCAACTCACTTTCTAAAACTATCCTTGTATATAAACCTTTTAATTTTCCTCGAGTGTATCAAATTTCATTCATTAAACACATGTAAAAGGGTTGATGTGAAAAGTTACATCCCATAGTTATGAGAACATGGGGGTTGAGTACAATCAACATTGGGGAATATGAGAGTCAACTTGCATGAGCGAAAATAAAATTCGTATGGGAAAAAAAGGAGAGTTTTTACAATTGATTTTTAGGACATCAAGGGAGAACAAAGTGTTGGAGCTTGAAGGAAGCCATAGTGGGCATGCGTAGCAACTTGTTGGATTTGTAAATTCATGAAGAACCAGACTATTATGCTTATAGAGTGATATTTTGTGTGAGAAATTACCCTACAATAGTGAGCTTGCCGCTGTGAGTTTTTCTTGTTGCAATTGATATCCCTAGAGTCCCTAGCAAGAGAGATTCCTAGCCAACCTGTGTTGGAGTGCTGGAGGGAAGTGGGAAGACTTAAGGGATCATGCACAATGAAGGGGGATCCCATTCCCTAGGTGTAGGTTGAGAGGAAGAGAGCGGGTGGATTAGGATAATTGCAGGAGAATTATCTTGTTGTGAGTTGTGTTGGGTTGTGAGTGGATAATAGAGAGACACCCATTTCTTTTGGATTTGTATCCCTAGCTTAGGGGAAATTTTCTACTAATATTTGGAACAACAAATCTACAGTTGGGTGGAACGACCATCCTTTGCAATTGGTTGCACATCTATTTTAAAATATAAGTGTTTACCTCTGTTATATTGTGTTTATTTATGGATTTTATTTGTTTACATATACTCTGTTCTTGGGTGAAATATATGTTGTTGTGTACATGTTTATTTGGATGAATTCGTAATGTTGCTAGATGCATGCTAAATCCTTAATGTGTTGCATTTAATTGTGTAAATTCATTGTTGTGTGCTTACTATGGGTTTTAAGCATTCATACGTCGTTGTGTGAATGCAAATTTTGTTGCATTCATGTTTAAAAATGTTGTTAATTGCATGGGAATTGTTAACATGCATACTTTTGATTTAATTGGTATAAAAAAAATTCAAATTGTTGGGTTTGGTAGTGGGGAACACTACAAGAAATAAAGCACTGATAATGAAATGCAATGAAAAAAGTAAAAGATGATTTTTTTCATACACCATAGTATGCCTCTTCAATTGACACACCAATATGACTTATATATCAACACACTAATTCAATCTAAATTCTTGTGTTTCTTTAACTGTGATCCATCTAATAATTATTGAAGCACCATGAATGGTGAGTCTATCCAACATTGATGTTTAACAAGAGAAACTTGTTATTTAAAAGGTAACACAATGTGTCGTACAATAATAGGTGTAGCATAATAGAGATTGACGCCCATCCAATATTACATGCAAATTACAACAATGGAACCACAATGCTTTAAATGACATGGAGCAACATCTACAATTCATCGTCTAAAAGCCAGTGCATTGTTCGTCTTTCTTTGAAAATGGACATCCCTTGGTAGTGTGTTGTTATCCATTAAGGACACCATCCTATGGAAGGTGTCTTTTGTATTGTTTCCCCTTTAGTGTGTGAGTCACTAAGCACAAATGCATCATTGTATTAAGTGTGTTAATAAAAAAATGTTGTCTCAAAAACCGATTTCTGCAAAACCCTTCATCACCCACCTCCACAAAATCCTTCGTTAAAAACTATACACAAATGAAAAATTCTAAAATCCACCTTTGCAAAAACCTCTACAAATGAAACACTCTAGAAATCATCTTCACAAAAAAATTATTTCTTGTTAGTGTTTGGTCCCTTACCAATGTTCTAAACACCTCACAAGACACTATGTGTCAAATTACACACTTATTCATGGAGGATTACTCGCTACACCAAACAATATTTCAAATCCTCATCTTGCTTTGATCAAGAGCTCATAGCCTTACCTCCACATGCATCAACTACTGATCAAGCCAAGCAACACCATTTAGAATGCCACACTATTTATCTAGAATATCACACTATTTATCTAACTCCTCTAGTTCACATTTCTTCTACATTGAAAGTGATATCTTTTGCAATAATGCTACTTCTTCAAAAGATAAAGTGTTTCACCCCTAATTCAAACATTCTACATCTAAATGATGTTTTTCTTATCTTAATTTTAGAGAACATAGGGCCATTACAAGAACCCAACTACACAACACTTATAAAGTGTTACATCCTTTGCTGAAAAGGGTGAAGACAATTTAGATGAACAAAGATTGGAGATAGTTTCCTTTGCACAAGGAGAAAAAAATAAAAATTAGTTGTTAACTTTTGTCTTTTGTTTTTTTGGCATAATGCTTTTTATTTTAGCATTTTTCTTTTTTTAGCATCATTTTATTTTCTTTGATTGGATAAGGCATATTTAGAAGACAAGTACAAGGATGAGACTTGTTTTAATCATGTACATATGGAATATGTGTCGGTTCCAGATGACACTTGTTTTAATCATGTACGTATTGAATATCTGTTGCATATTTATATATTCATACATAATATAAGAATGTAGATTATACAAGTNTACAAGGATGAGACTTGTTTTAATCATGTACATATGGAATATGTGTCGGTTCCAGATGACACTTGTTTTAATCATGTACGTATTGAATATCTGTTGCATATTTATATATTCATACATAATATAAGAATGTAGATTATACAAGTTGCATATTTATATATTCATACATAATATAAGAATGTAGATTATACAAGTGACAAACACTTGTGTCTCTTGTATATATTTGTTCTTGTTTTCTTATTTTCATATACAATAATTTCTATATTTTCATATTCATTAATTTCCACATCACATATGTAAACACAACAAACATATTAATAGGTATTCAATCTTTTATTTAAAGTTAATTAAAAATGAAATATTTTTATGATTATCTATCCAATTCTGCTCCCGTTTGCTCCACCATCCGTCCACATCATTATGTCTTGTCCGCTCAAATATGAATCATTTTAAAAACTATTAAATCGTTATAAAAACTAATAAAATAATAATTTAATTAATATTTTGATAAATATTCATCAAATTAAAAAGCAAGAAATGGATATCAATGAAAATTGGTCAAAATCGATATCAATGAAAAGTGGCCAAATTTATAAGGATATTAAAAAGAAGAAAAGTGACCAAATATGTAACTATATTAAAAAGAAAAAAATTGATGTCAATGAAAAGGGCCTAAGGGTATGAGCTATGTTTTTTTAAAATGACTTTGAAAAAAAATACATTATACATTAAAGAATTTTTTTTTCAAATGTTTTGAAACAAAATTTTCTTTTATACATAATAAATTATTTAAAATTAAAGTTTTTTAGAAAAAAAATTATTTTATATATATACATTAAAAATCTTTTACATAATTAAAAACAAAATTTGTTTTTACATAATAAATTATTTAACACCTTAAACACCTTAAAAAATAAAATACAAATTTACACAAAACAATAATCCATTTATTCAAAAAGCTTTAACTCACCCCACCCCATCCAAATGAAAATACTAAGACACTTATATCCAAATACCAATTTGGACGATTGCAATTGATACTTAATATTGAAGAAAAAAATAATACATAATATTGAAGAAAAAAATATAATAAAATTTCAATAAGATAACATAATATTGAGAAAAAATCAACTTACCAACACCAAGACACTTTGTTATAGCTAATCCTAATCACAAATATAGAATCCTTTATAAACATATAATATAGTTAGATCATGATATAACTAAAATCTTTTGTAAACATATAATATAGTTAGATCTTGATATAACTAGAATCTTTTGTAAACATATAATATAGTTAGATAATGATATAACTATAGATAGAATCTTTTGTAAACATATGATATAATTATAGATAGAATCTTTTGTAAACATATAATATAGTTAGATCATGATATAATTACATATAGAATCTTTTGTAAACATATAATATAGTTAGATCATGATATAACTATATATAACAAGTGTACATATCATAATTAATTACTTAAGTCCATATAGGTCAGAAGAGAATAATGACATCAAATTACTACAACTAGGTTGTGGTTATCTTCCCAAAACTAAGAAAAGAATAATGACATCAAATTACTACAACTCTGTTGTGGTTATCTTCCCAAAACTAATTAGATTAGGTATGTAGAGACTACTAAAACTCATTAGAATAGGTATCTAGAGACTACTAATTACTCCAAAACATAAATTAAAGAGCCTACAACAAATAACAAATCCATCTTAATTCTTCATCTATTAAGCTTCCATTTTAAACATATAATATAGTTAGATCATGATATAACTATATCTAACCAGTGTACATATCATAATTAGTTACTTAAACCCACATAGGCCAGAAGACAATAATGACATCAAATTACTACAACTCGGTCTGATTATTTTCCCAAAACTAATTAGAATAGGTATGTAGAGACTACTAAAACTAGCTATTTTCCCAAAACTAAACTAGCTATTTTCCCAAAACTAATTAGAATAGGTATGTAGAGACTACTAATTATTCCAAAACATAAATTAAAAAACCTACAACAAATAACAAATCCATCTTAACTCTTTATCTATTAAACCTTAACTTTTTCTCTATTAAGCCAACTTGGTCCTGGTTATTTTCCCAAAACTAATTAAAATAAGTATGTAGAAACTACTAAAACTAATTAGAATAAGTATGTAGAGAMTACTAATTACTCCAAAACATAAATTAAAAAACCTGCAACAAATAACAAATCCATCTTAACTCTTTATCTATTAAACCTTAACTCAAACCTTAACTCTTTATYTATTAAGCACATAGAGATTAAAATACAAACCTYTTTCCATTTAAAAAGATCGTGGGTTAAAATGAAGTTGGGTTAAAGTGAATTTGTATTAGTTTATTTTTTTATTTATGTTTTAAACACCACTTTCCAACCAAATGTCCCTGGATTTGTGCCAGCTTATTTTTTATTTATGCTTTTAAACACCACTTTGCAACCAAACTGTGACTTCAAACTGTGACTTCTGAATGGAGACACAACATCGATAAACCAAACTGTGACTTCTGAATGGAGACACAACATCGACAAACAAAAATTAAATGCTGATACAAAATTGGAAGCAAATAAGGTTCAGGTGCATGACATAAAATAAAGGAGTCACAACATCCATAAACAAAAAATATCTTCTGATACAAAATTGGAAGCAAATAAGGTTCAGGTGCATGACATAAACTAAAGGAGTTTGCAACAAACTCTTAACATTTTGCAGGATTCCTTTCTGTCAGAGCCATTACTCTTTGCCAATATTTCCTTTCTGTCAGAACCATTACTCTTTGCCAAACAAATATTTACAGAAACTGGGGACGAAGTAGCCTTTTAATGCCTTAAAAAAAATTCTTTTCAGCTGACTTCTGATGATGGAAAACTGTGGGTATTGCAAAGATAACTGATCTGTCAATATTGTCTCTCAGTGACAGCTATAGCTGGAACATAAAGAATTCTGATGTCATCCAGCTCAGCCTTGTTATTGCATTGTGGACACTGCGCATTGTTTACAGAAATACAAAATTATGATTTTCCTTGATTGCAACAAAAGCAATAGAAGTTTAATTAATCTTTTTCAAGCACTATATAGTCTTACCAGTTCATTTAACATCACACCATGGAAATCAACAATTGGTAAGCTTGAATGTTCTTACCGTGCCAATATTGTTCTCGTGTAGCTGAAGCCACTTTCTAATACAGGACATGCCAAACATGTGTCCACAGGCAAGGGAGCTGCATTTCCTTCCATATTTCAAATGTTAGTCTTCGGACATTTGAGATCTCTTCTAAATCTAATAAAACATTTTTCTGTAAGAAAGGTATTTTATCTGACTTCTGATAGATAGACATTGAGGACTTAAAAACCAGTAAACAAACAGGAGACTACTAACTGAAGTTGGTCTATGTGCTCTCTTGAAGAAACAAGGAAGGAGAAAGAATTGGTACAAACAGTCATGGAAAACGATATTGATAGTTAAAGTTCTACCTCTTGTAGCTCTCTCTATGTTTTTATGACGAGTCGTGGCTTTGACACAGAATCTTATAGCAGATTTTCAGTAATTTTCTTCCCCAGAACTTCGAAGCATTAGAAGTATGGATTTCACCCATTAGACTGATTTTATGTTGTATACATTAATTTACTGATAGGAAGTAGCGTTAGTCTTTCAAGGTTAGAGAAAACATTGCTGAATTTTGTTTATAGTTTTGACACAACAAAAAATAGAATGGCATTTTTCAGTAGCATTATTACACATACCATATACGGTGATCCCCTGAAGTTGTCCATTCCTCCATACAAATAGAACATTGCAGAGCCTCAGTATCACTTGTAAGAAGTAGATGACTTCCATCACCTGCGCTCTTATCTCCACTCATATGAGAACTTGTGCCCTTGTTATTGCTTTGTTTTAGTTTACATTGCTGCCTCGACTCTTTAATCAGCCGTTGTGCTCCAATCACGGGATCTTCTTCTTGTTTCAGTCCAAGAATATCTGTCAAAATGGAACGAATTTGAGCTGTTTCTTTCTCAACTTCCTTCTTGACTAATATTTGAAACTCCCTCTGTTTCTGCGAAAAGCTTCCTAACTTTTCTTGTAGAGCTTGCACAGTTCTCTGCAAAGAATAAATGATGTTATCTCTCTGTTTCATTCCCAAATTCTTCTCCAATAACACTTGTTTCAAAACCTTGCCCCTTTCTACAAATGCCTTTGATAGGTCAGCGTTTTCCTCCTCTGCTTTTCTTTTTTCTGCATCTGATTTTTTCAAGGCATCTAGCATTTCTTGTAGCTTCGTTTCCAATTTGTCCTTCTCATTGGCCATGTTATGTAAATCAGCTTTGGTCTGATTCAGTTCCCTCGTATATTTCATATTGTCATCGGTCTTTTTAATCAGCTCCCTCATACATTTCATCTTGCCATCACTCTGTTTAATCAGTTCTCTCATACAAGTCATGTTGTTTTTACTCAGTATATGATCGCTGAAACCTAAGAATACTCTTGATGAAATTCCGTGATACATTTCAAAAATTCCTAAGTGAGCAGCAGGTGGAACTGACTGTGAAAATGAGATACTAGTTCTTGTGATCGGAAACTGTTGCCCAGTGTTACTAATCCCAGGGCATTGAGTATTAAACAGATCCAACTGAGAATTTGGAATTTCAGTTACAATGCTCGGAAACAATTTCCAATTCTTTACAAGTCCATGACGACCTGGTTGACAAGGGGTTCCAAACAAAGGAGTAACCCTGCCTTCTTCAACTTGAGACCGTTCCCAAGACTGTCCCTTCTCCAGGCAAAATGGGAAATTCTTTACAAATTCAGGAATACCTTGCACTGATTCCAAACATTCCAGATAAGGCAAGAGATAGGCCTCCAGTTGCCAGTGAGAAGCCTGCACATGATACTGGTAGGGAATGGGGCAAATCACATTTCCATCTTGATTTCTAAGCATGGCCACATTTGAAGTATCGACTAAAAGTGTATTTGCATTACCATAGTCTCCCAGATCTTCCCACACTCTAGTCAAATCCTTACAACATCCATGGACTGCATTGCCCTCTAGGCAGATTCTCGTAATGATACAGTCCTCAATGGAATAAGAAAGAATCCGACCAGAACTAGTAGTGCCTCCCAAAATATGTTTCAGGACCAAATCATGCACCTCTCTAGGCTTCTCTGACCACAGAACCACCTTGAATACTGACAAACAAGCCCACAGAAATCTGCAAGCCTGAGGGTGCACAAACACAATATAAGGGTCCACATACAAGTCACCATGAGCAAAAGGAACCTTACTTTTGTGAACAAAATGCGCCAATATATACTCTATACTGATCACCAGCAATTTGTCATATTCTCTCGCTCTCTTTCCCTTCATCCTTTTTCTCTGCTCCGATTCTGCCGATCCAGAGAATCTCCTCCACTGGCTCATTGGAATAAAATGCATCCAATTATCCCAAACATGATCACCTGACCCAAAGGTCAGGTCACTGTAATATTGCTCCAAAAGTTCTCCATCTGGTACCTCTTGGACAGAGGCTTCCATCCATGCTTCACGATCCGCGAGATAATGTTCAACAGTTTCAGCACATTCCTCAGCTAACCCGACCTTGATCCTCTGCAAAACTGCCCCTGCATATTGATAACCCAAACCATTCATTCTCTCCTCCTTACTCTCCACTTCGTCTTGCATTTGAACTCCTTCAGTATCTTCACTCCCCACCTCCTGCTCCAAATCCACCAATGCCACCGGCAACGTCAGCCTTTTCTCCCCATATCGATCTCCTCCGCTGCATTCAACCTTTCTCTCCGCTTTCATACTCCCCAATTCAAACCCATTTCCGATGACTTCCTTCATCCTTCTCTCCAACATTTCACTATCCTGTACCCCATTGATTTTATTCATCCTTCTCTTCTTCAACAACTCAATATCCTGCGCCCCATTGATTTTATTCATCCTTCTCTTTTTCAACAATTCAAAATCCCACCCCCCATTTTCTACAACCTGCTGCCACAAATCAGGGGCCTGCTCTCTAACAAGCAATGCAATGACAACCCCATAGCGATATTCATTTTGGGTTCCCTGTGCGAGTGGAATGAGAGCCTTTCGGCGGACCACCTTAAAACTTTTCATCCTTTTGGTAATATGAGCAGACCAGTTAGTGACCTTTCTCTTCATGCCTTGTTCAATGGCATCAAGAAATCCATGGTTGCAATAAGAAACAGTAAGCATTCCGGAGAGATGCTCCATAACCAGAGATGCCACATACCTTTTAGTGCCGTCCTTGATCATATCCACAGGGAAGTCGTGCTTGAAATTCGTCTCGACTCACACAATCGTTTCAATCTCATCGCATGCTTTGCATTCCAAGCCTCCTTTCCAATTCTGTCGACAATGGATTTCTTGTTTTCAAACCAGTAACCCACCGTGTGGCCTTCGTTGGGCAGTCCCGTTGCCCTGAAAATGTCGTGTTGCTTCACTGATATCCCGTGACCCAACACTGTAGAACACCCGGGTTCGAAATTCTCCCAAAACTTCTCAACGAGGGGCCCAATTCGGCCCAGGAATGGCCTGATGGACTCGGCTTTTACAATGTAAGTCTTCAACCCAGATTTGTCCAGCGCTTGGAGCTTGCCTGGATCATCGGTTTCCAGCCACCTGGTGGGTAGTTGAGACTGTAACTCCTCCATGTCTGGACTCTCCAGAGGCTTCGGATAAGCAAATTCGAACGAAAATGGTGTATGGCTGGATTCTCAAGTCAAATGGATCATAATAAGGCTTCATGATTTTGATTTTGAACGGGAAACTAGAAGTGTAATGATGCACGCATCATCTTCGTACAGGGTCTAACAGGTTTACACCATCATCGGAGTACAGGGTCTCTAGCAGATTTGCACGATTTTACAAAATTTTGATCGTCTTAGTATCGCGTATGCTGCCACCTTGCCTTTATTGGAAAGTGGGATTAACAATAAAGTACGTTTATTCACATTTTAGTAAGCACGTGGATTTGGATATAATTAGGGATTCACAATAAAAGTACATTTATTCACTTTTTAGTAGACACGTGGATTTGAACTTGAACTGTATATTGCAATGGAGTGTGTTAAGATGCCGACAAATTCTTTGCAATAGAGGGCGATAAATAACTATTCCTCAGCTTGGCATTAAAAGGTTGTGCGGGATGAGTATATCTGGTTGGATTTTAATTAATTCATATTTAATATATATTTAATGATTGCAATGAAAGTAATTAAGTGTTGTATAGTTTATGGGGAGATGTCGAGGGGTAAAGTGTGATGAGGTGTTAGATAATATAATATAATATAATTAGATGTTGAGGTGTATTATAGTGAGTCATCTAAGTTCTCATCACATTTTAAGTCTCAACATATAATTATAATTATTATTTACCCTATCACTAGAGTAAGCTATATCCAAAATACAAAAAACATTTTTAATATTGAGTAAGCTATATCCAAAATACAAAAAACATTTTTAATATTGATTGAAGTTCAATTGTATATATGTTAATGTACTTTCTAAAATATGTGATGAGTACCAGTGTTGATCACCACATCATTATGTACTTCTTCAAACATCAACCATTCAATTTGCTTCTCCAAGGCATGTTTTGACAGTGAGTTTGCCCAGGAGTTGAACTCTTTGTGTACATGAATGTAATTTATTCAGCTGAAATACTGCTTGAGGTCCAAAATCTTCTTCTTCCAGGGAAGTAAGGGGAGAGCATTTAGGTGTGACTTCCCAACAAACCAATCTATTACAACCTTTGAATCCCCAACCATCATTAATTATGCTATCAAACATTTCTTTGCAAATTGAAGAAGACACCATAATCCAAGCAACTTTGCCTTAATGTTTGTACCTGCACCAACAACAAGATAGCCTATGAAGAAATGTTGAACACTGAGTTTGAGGACAATGCCAACACCACATACCTCTCCTGCAGCAGCCCCATCAAAGAACCCAATGGGTTTTTCTTCAAAATAAAAAGGGTTCATAATATAATCAAGTCGCTCATCCCTACATGTGCCATGCATCTCCTTAATAGACAAAACAATTCTAGAACATAACATAACTTCATTCCTATGAAGATCCTCAAACAATATCTTATTTTTGTATCTCCAGATACCCCAAAGAACATGGAGTGGGACTACCCTGTTCCTTGGGAAAGACAGGAACCAAGATAAGAAATTCTCATTCAGAGATGGGAGATTCCAAGAGCCAATTAAACTTAATTGAGCACATACCTCCTTCCATATAGACTGTGAAACTTCACATTGTACAAACAAATGCATTGTTGTCTCTTCCACTTTTAAACAAAGAGTGCAAGTTGACGGGCCTACTCCACCCCTGAGTCTTTAGTTTTCCCCAGTAAGGACACGATCCTGTAAACACAACAAAAAAAAATAGAATATTATTTACAGGTACCTGTAATTTCCACAACGCTTTGTGCCACCATACTTGATCCACCTTCACATGTTGTGTTATTAATGCATCATATGTAACCTTTATAGTCACCGTGCCCTTAGATTGATTCCAAGACCAAATGACAGTATCCTCCACATCATTGAGTGAAATGCCACTTTCCTTTAACATCACCAAGAATCCATTCCATTCCATAGCCAAATCGCCAACAAGTTCAAGATCTTTTGCCAAGGTCCATCCTTGTGGAGCCGCGACATTTAACACGGTAGAGGAAGAAATATGCTCTAGGGAATATATATGTTTTCCCTTTAAATGATGTATAAGAGCATTTGAGAGTTTGAAGGAGGACCCACTCCCAATAAAAGGATCTTGTCCAATATGCACCTGTGTCCCATCTCCCACAGACCAAGCTAACCACCTTTTTATGAGTGCCAATGAAGCTAAGAAGTTCTTCCAAATGTTTGAATCCGAGGGGTATTTTTATTTTTCAGAGCACAACCATAATACAAAATCCACACCTTTAAGGTACTTTTTCACCAATACTTTGCTCCATAGCCCAAATCTAAACAAACCACGCCACATTGATTTTCCAGTCAGAGCCTGTGCAAACCAATGAAGGTTTTGAAAACCCCATCCACCTAGGAACTTTGGCCTTGGAATCCTATCCCAACTAACTAAATGGAGCCCAATGTTTTTCCTATCTCCTTTCCAAAGGAACCAGGAGCAAATCTGGAAAATATTATACTTGATTTTTCCATAACCTTTGCTAAATTGAGCCAATAGACTTACATATTTTGTAGTACAGATTTAATCAGGACCATTCTTCCACCCAGAGACAACCACATATAAGTCTAATGACCAATTTATTTTCCACCTTTTGAAGGAGCCATATCCAGTCTTAGACCCTATAATCATTAGGTTTTAGATTAAAACCAAGATATTTCATACCTTGATCCAAAAATTTAAAAGGAATTTCAAAAAGCTCTGCAATCTTTCCCAACAACTCCTCTTCCAAATTGTGTGCAAGAAAACATGATTTCTGATAGTTTATCTCCATCCCTGAAGCCAGACAGAAAATTGTTAGAATTTTCTTGAACTCCATCCATTCTACAATTGATCCAACACATAAAATTACTACATCATCCACAAAAAATAAGTGAGAAATGATGGCCCCTCTTGTAATCTTTAACCCTGAGAATTTTCCTTCAGAAACAACCTTTTTCAACATTCTACTAAGTCCTTCCACCACCAAGAGAAACAACAATGGGGAAAGAGGGAAACCT
This sequence comes from Picea sitchensis, assembly GCA_010110895.2. Taxonomy (NCBI): domain Eukaryota; kingdom Viridiplantae; phylum Streptophyta; class Pinopsida; order Pinales; family Pinaceae; genus Picea; species Picea sitchensis. Next base: position 24,524 of record SNQJ01S0078601.1, read on the forward strand.
TGCCTCAATCCCCTATGAATTTAAAAAAAATCCGTAGGGGATCCATTTACCAAAACATCAAAGTTTGCACTAGTTACACACCCCATAATCCATTGTACCACCTCCCACTTCAAACCTATTTGAATTAGCATAATTCCTAGATAGTTCCAGTTTACTTTGTCATAGGCTTTCTTAAGATCCAATTTCAATATCAGTGATTTCATCTTCTTTGTTTTCACAAAGTGCATGCATCCCTGTGCAAGACCTACAATATCGAAAATTAGTCTATCTTTCAAAAATCCAAATTGCTCCTCCGAGATGCTTGTAGCCAACTTTTCTTTTATTCTGGATGCAATGATTTTTGTAATAACTTTATAGACAAAATTACATAAAGCTATAGGCCTGAAATCATTAAATGATGCAGGTTTGGATTCCTTTGGAATTAGTGCCACAAAGGCAGCATTCAAAGATCCAGAAACCCTGCCAGTTTGTCTAGACTCTTCCACAACTAACAATAAATCATTACCCATTATGTCAAAGAAGTGTTGGAACAATTCATGTGTCCACCCATCGGGCCCAATACTTTTGTCCCTAGGCATCTCACCCACCGTATTTTCCACCACCTGAAGGGAAATATATTTTCCAACATCATCACTTTCTTCATCCGAGAAATAACATGGCACTTATTTTATCACATGGAACTAGTTTAATGTGTCTTCCTTCCCTGTAGCTTGATAAAGAGACCTATAAATTTTATAAGCTGTTGACCTTATATATTCCTGTGAAGATAGGGTTGAACCATCCAAATCTGCAATGTCCCAAATGGAGTTGATGGCCCTTCTGTGCTCAACATATTTATGAAACAATTTTGTGTTATGGTCTCCACTTTCTAGTTAAATTTCTCGACTCCTAGGGCGTTAGATTTATTCCTCATGGTTAAGGATCGTAGAATTACTCTTCTCAAGTGAACCTAAAAGAATCTTGTCTTCAACATGTTGGAACAAATATTGAAATTTTGGCTTTTGGTAGCTTAGGAGGAAAAAATTTATAGTGTTTAGCTACCGAAAGTGCAGACTTTCGGTAGTTTAAATCTCGGGTTTCATATGCCATTAGTTGCCGAAAGTGTATTGGCCGAGACCAAGCGTTCAAGCGCCACGCATCAAGCCACATGGAGGAAGAGATCACGATTAGGCGCAAAAAGAATGCAATAAATGGCATAAAATCACTATAATAAGGTTTAACATAAATGCCACGTCACCATTTCGGGGTTTCGGCCATCAGAGGTTTGGCCGACGTAAAGATTTTAACCACTGCTCTGTTTCTTGAAACCCGAAATCTTGAAATCTGGGTTTCGGGACTTTTAGTGGCTTACAGCGCTCTGAAATCGCACTGTTAGCCACCAAAATCCAGGACTTTCGACAACTAAGATACCCTTGTTTTCGGCTTGATAGCCATCGAAATTCCAGATTTTTTCCAGTGACTAAACTGCCTTAGCAAAAGTCAGTTTTCTCAGCCGTGGAGAGGTCGTTTTGCGCACTCAAATGGTTGATTGGCATATACATATCCTAATATTTCCATTGTTGCATTCATATTTTCATTTGGAGCTTGGTAAGGCAGTCACAAGTCCCCCGCAAGATGAGGTTCGTTTTCAGAAATGTGGCGTTTTTTACTATGCTGAGCCATCATTTTCAAATGATGATTCTGAGCGACTGGAATATCATTTTGAGAAATGGTCAAAGGTTTTTGTGCCTAACACATCATATATCAATAACCTCTCTCGGTTTTCCTACATGTGTCACATATTGGGAGAGTCAAATCCATCTCCGAGTCCTAATTTTTGAATCTCATATTTTCCTGTTTTGACACATGTTTGTAAAATGCAGATCCGGGGCAAATGGAAATGGATCTCAGGGAACTGAGAGAGGTTTTTTCTCAGAAAAAAAATATGCACAAAAGCCTCTTTCAGTTTATACACAAATGTCACGATTCGAGAGATACAAAACCATAACCGCAACCACAGTTTTCAGCAATTTGGTTCGTTTTCTAATGGTAGAAAGTTTCCGAAATTGATGGTAATTGTTGTTGTCTTTTGGGAGGATTTCGACCTCAATACCTACATGAGATACCTATTCATTTCGAGAGGGATATTGTTTTGTAATTCGAATAATTTTTCAGTTATTCGAAAGGGGGCAAAAGACTTATATTATTGTATCTTCTTGAAGATAAAAAAGGGGGGGAAAGACACACAAGAGTAGTACTCCTGGGCTGTAGCTTTCATTTTCAATTTAATAAAAGATTGCAGAAGCATGCTTTATCCATATCAGAGATTATTGTGATGTTGCTTGCAGATTTTGTCCATTTTCTTAGTTTCAATATCACTCCATCTATCTTTTCTTCTCGATTTGTAACTATTTTGTAATAGAATTCATCCTCTGTTAGATGCTCTGTTGCAGATTGGTTATAGGTTGTTTCTTGCAGAGATCAAGGTTCAAAATTCATCCTCTGCTAGATGCTCTGTCCCAACCATATTTTTCCACTGATTTATGCTTGGAATTCACTCATCACTAAGTGCTCCTTGTGTATTGATATGTTTTCTCTTTATTCTGCTGCCATACTTTTATAAATCCTTCTCTTTGTAATCAACTTCTACCTCGCCTCTGTTCCATGGATTTCCATTGCTGAAAAACTCTTATTATTTACTTGATTATTTGACTCCATGCCCAATGGACTACCTCTCGATCCAACCCATCAGCCCTAAAAACCTCAAAATTGTTTGTTACCCACAGATCTGCCCGCTGTTAAGCTTATTGGATATCCTATCGTGACATATATTCAAGAGATCCCTCTCAGGTTGGAAGGGGAAGCCTCTAATTAAAAGTGGTTCATGGTTATCTTGGAATTTACTTGCATGCAACCCAAATCAAGTTATGAGTGATAACTTATTTTTTCATTTAAAATGTGCTAAGGCTTGGCTCAATTACAGCCTAGAGTCGACTCTTGCGACAACACAACATAAAATATTTGTGAAGGGATTTTAAGGAAAAACTCTGCCAGTTTTTTGTCTATCTTCTTTAACTCTGATTGAAGTTTCTTCTTTTTCCCCAATTGTCGAAGGACCACAGCTTCCTTCAACTTCTTTAACTTATCTACTATTAATCTCATAGTTGAGGGACTCTGCCATGAATCTGTAGAAGTCGAAACAGACCGAACAAGAGTGTTAAAGTATGGATCCTTCAACCACACTCGATTGAAATTAAAAGGAGTGAAGTTTCGATCAATGTTTTCCTCTACTTGCATGCATATAAGATTGTGATTTGAAATGAGGGAATTTATAACCCATGTCCTACATTTTCCCAAACTCTCCAAGAAAGTCTCCTTGATAAGAAACCTATCAAGTCTCTTCGAAATTCCATCCTCATCCAAATGCTCATTCCTCCACGTAGGACTGAGATGTCTTGGGTGGATATCCACAAGTCCAACATAAGTGAATAGTGAAGAAAAATAGTCAGCCAACGAATCAGGTCTGGCATGTTCACCCCAGATTTTTCTTGATGAAAAAGTTAGGTTTAGATCCCCTCTAATGGTTAACCCATCTTCCAATAGAAACCCACAATCCATCAAAGGATGCCAACATGATTCTTTGTCCTTATATGGGCCATAATAGTTTAGCAACTTCACCTCCCTGGAGATGTCTTTTAGACGACCTTCTAGAAGGATACCTACATTGGTACCAAAAGCATTGAGGTCAACTACAACAGGGTTCCAACCAGATAACAAACCCCCAGAACGACTATTTGAGTCCATCGCAACACAGTCCCAATTTGGACAACACTTCAATAAAAATTCCTTTGCCTTTTCACATACCTCCATCATTTCTTGAAAAAAGAGTATGTCAGGGTGAACATAACTTATCAAATGTTTAAGGGTTAAGAGATTTTGGGCACCCCCTACCCCATGTAGGTTGAGAGAGAGGATAATCATTACTCCAACCCCCTATCGGGCTGCGATTATCTAAGAGACCTATATGTGTGAGGAGGATCAGAAGGAGAAATCACATATGATGTGGGAGGAATGAAAGGTGCAAAACCTCCATCAATGGCACCCGCGTTTTTCCTGTCATTCTCTTTCATAGCCTTTTTACGCGTTGTTACATTGGATATGTCTCCCAATCCATTGTAAACCATCCCTATGTTTGAAACTTGTAAATGGGTTTTTGAAAAGACCGCTTTTAAAGAAGGGTCTCGCCCTACAATGCAACCCTCCACACCCACCAAGCTATAAACATAGGGAGGGTTCCTATACATTGAACCACCTGATGGGGAGACAATTTCCAATCCCCCGAGAAGGACTAACCAAAGGTCGCCCTTCATACCCAGAGGGGAAATCCGAAGTGGAGTGACTTGAACATAATCCAGAGGCTAAGGGCATATCCACCCTGTCTAAGGGACCAAAGGAAGGGGATGATAGTGGAGGGTTGAGGTAGTCCAAATTTGTAACACCCATTCCCTTAACTAGCAAGTTAGTCTCCAAGGAGGGTTTTTCAAATTTCTTCAGAACAAGTTCCTAATAACCCCCAAAAATATCTACAATCCAATCCTCATGATTAATGAGGGACACAATATCATCCTTCGACAGTGAATTAAAAAAGGAGGGGAAGAAAGTATGAACCTTACCTATAAACGAGTCCCTGTCCAAGATGCATGTACCTTCTAAGCCAATTTGAGGAAATGCTTTGGACCCCCGAGTATGGACATCCACACACTCCAGAACCTCAAATCCCTTGTTGGGCGTAGGCCTATTTTGAGGAGATGTTATTTTTGAGGGAAAAACCCAAAATGAGAAAAGTACAGCTGGAAGGAAAATCAACATGTGCAAGGAAAACATGTAAGGCATGCATGTAGAGAAACCTAACCACATTAGGGTTAGGGTTTTTGTAAGAGAATGTAACAACTGGTGAGATGAGAATTAGTATATATAAGTACCTAGGAGGTCTAGGGAAGAGGAGAGAGAAGTGTGGAAAAGTTTTTGTAATGTTCAAAGAAGAAAACTATTATAAGATCTGAAACAAATTCTGTAAGCTATTGAGCCATAGGAGAGTCAAGCAACTCNTTAGTATATATAAGTACCTAGGAGGTCTAGGGAAGAGGAGAGAGAAGTGTGGAAAAGTTTTTGTAATGTTCAAAGAAGAAAACTATTATAAGATCTGAAACAAATTCTGTAAGCTATTGAGCCATAGGAGAGTCAAGCAACTCAATCCCGAGGGTTATATCGCAGGATGCGGAGCCTGGTACGATCTATTTAGCCTCACAAGGATCGTGGAACTTGTTGAGATTGTAAAATCAGAGACTATAGTGCACAAGGTGCCATATATTACAGAACCATAATAAAAGAGCCTAAACTACCAAATCTTTGTGGACGTAGCCCAGGAGGGGGTGAACCACGGTAGATCATGTGTTATGTGAATTGATTATGGTTTATGTATTTTTTGTTAATGATTAAATCTTAAATGAATGCATTGATGAGATAGTTATATTTGTTGATTTACATTCATGAATAAAGAACGACATAGTGTTTAATATAAATGGACAATAGATGAAATAAATGAATATCACAAAGTACAATCCCAGATCCCCACTCATTCCCAGACTGCAAGCATTTGAGCATTGTAGTCACCCATAGAACTATCTCGAGTGAGACTGTGAAGTACATTCTGTGTGTTGTGTTTCCTTCTGGTTTACCAAGAGGGACGATAGTTTTAGAGGGATTTATTGGAAGCTTGTTTATATCTGAACCTGGGTCAGCCTAAGAGGTAGGAAGAGAGAGAGATAAACCAACAAATGGTTCTGTTTCCAGCTGAAACTGCATGGGATTGAGTGAGTGGGATCCGTGAAGGTATCACAAAGAGAATGAAGCTATAAAGAGGAATGTTCAGACTGTGGAATCCAACAAAGGCGGAGATTGAAAATTGGTTGAAAACAAAGGAGCTGGAGTTTTCACAGATGGACAACAAAAACCCTAAAATAACACCGCGCAAATATCTGGACAAGTATGTGTTTAACGACTTGCATGAAGTGTTTTTCTGCGATTTTCTGCATGTGTTGTAGGAGTTGAGGTTGAAATACAACCACACAACAAATCGGATCAGACAATTAGAGTGGAACCCTGCGGAGATCGCACAGTTACAACAAGTTGATAACAAATTCACATGCGCAGTAGATTTCTGGTTAGATAATATTGTTGCAGGATTTGTCACAGAATTTGCAGTAGACACTGCGAAGTCTTACAACATAGAAGAGCAAGAGTTTCTAAGAGGATCGTGAGGAATTTATATTCGATCGGTGTATACTTCCATACAGATCTTATTATATAACAAAGGTGTAATGAATATGGAGTCAGACATTTAAACTTCCCCTTGTGCATGGGGGAAGGGGGGAAGCACTGACAAGATCTAGAGAAATGTAAGAAGAGATGGATAAAGGAAAGAAGGAGGATGCCTTGGACCCAATCATGATGGAGGAAGATCAGATCAAGTAGATCATGACAATAGCTGTAAAAATGTGTAGTGGAGTGCCCTACCAATATAAGATGAATAATAAGAAGAGATCCATATCAGACAGAGAGGGCTTGGCAAGTGATGAAGAAGAGGTAAAGGATCTCCAGGCTATGGAGCAGATTGAGGAAATCATGCGCACGTATGAGAGGAAGACGAGAGGCCCAAGGGCAGGAACAAAAGGCATAACTCTTATCCATGTCAATGTCAGTGTGGAACCCATAAACCCATGTGTGACTAATACATCAGAAATAACACCATCATTCAGACAACCAAATTTTAGTGGAAGAAAGACATTAGGAAATGCACCCAACCAAGGAGCAAAAACTAGAGGAGGCAATGGAAGAAGTAGTAGTCAAGTATATACATCGCGCGAAGGTCGTAGTTCATCACCGTTTAAGATGGCAGGACATGATCCCACCATTAGTTTACCCAAATTCAAGGGAGAGGCATAAGAGGATCCCAAAAAACACTTGTTTATCTATGAGAAGATATGGGAAGCAAAGCATATCATAGATGAGGATACAAAACTTGCGCAGTTAGCCATCACGCTAAGAGACCACACACTGGATTGGTACATGAGCTTAGATGTAAATAGTCCATGAGGAACAACAAGGATGATTGCAGATGTCAAGAAGCTACAGATAAATGAATTTCATAAACCTAGCTTAGAGGATCAGTACATGAATGAGATGATTGAGATCAGATAGAAACCGAGAGAGTTTGTTTGGGAGATCGATCAAAGATTCAAATGGTTGAAGGGTAAATTGAAATATGTCATGACTGACATGCAACATCAACATCTCTTTGTGAACTCACTATTACCACATTTGAAATACCCTTTGAGGCAGCAGAAGTTTCAAACTCAGGCAAAGGATCTACATGAAACCCTACAACTTGAGGAGAAACAGTACCAGAAGACAGATCCAACAATAGAGGAGCTGAAGGAGAATCTGAAGAACCTCACGTTTCAACTAAACCAGAATAGGGGCAAAGATAAAAGAGAAGTTGTTTGGTGTACCACATGCAGGACGAAAGGACACCACAAGAATGAGTGCCCAACATTCGTGCAGTACATGGAAACAGGGATACCAAACCCTTTTCCAACAACAGGACCATCGTGTGAGATCTGTAAAACACATGGACATGATTCATATCACTGTCCAATGATGCAGAAGTATCAGACAATACCCAAGAGTTCATATTGCAACTTTTGCAAGTCAGTGGGTCATGATGACAAAGACTATAGAACAATGGATCTGATGAGGGAGAGAACGTCATATACTTATAAGGTGCATGAAGAAGTGATAACAACACAAGTTGCACTTCAGTTCAACCAAGTACCACCTCCATGCAACATTTCACAACAACAGTGTAACACTGCACATCCTCAGTATAATAATGCACAACCACAGTATAACCCCTCACAGTATAATCAAGTGCCTTAGTACAATGCACCGCGAGGAGACTGAACTGGATATAGAGGTGGAGGACAAGGTAAAAGAGGATTTGGAAGAGGTACAGGTCGAGTAGTATTCCATAACTGCCAAAATCCAGGACACTATGCAAGGGAATGTCCACTTCCACCTCTGACATGCATGTATTTTCGCACAACAGACCATGATACAGAGGAATTCCCAACACTTTTGGGGAAGATTCAAGAAAAATGGAATAAAAACAATCAGAATGTTCAATGGATTTCTGCGGAGGTGAGAGATGATGGAAGACATATCAACATAGTTATGCGCGAATGAGTTAAGATAGGAGCTGTCGCAATATGAGAGAACCCAACACAACACCAATGGGTGAAGAAGAATAGGAAACCATAGGGAAAATTTGATGCGGGGAAAGAAAAATAAATATTCAAGGAAGCAAGGCAGGAGTTCCTCAAGCAAGATGTTGCATCTACATCAACCGTGCAACATGATTAGAACATACCAATGTATGATATTCCCTTATCGATGGATCACACCAGTGAAGTACCACCTATAACACAAGTAAGTACCATAAAGACGTTTCTGCAAGCATGTGTTAAGCTACTGAATGATCCATCATCTGTTAAATTTTTGCAAAACATGTTAGAAATATGTAACACGGAAGTGGAGGGAAAGTTAGAATAGAAAACAATCAATCACCTACATACAAGAAGGAGGACAAGCAGAGATTTCAGACTAAATGCTAACATTGGAGATTTCAACATGGGGGATATCATACTAGATTTAGGCTCCAAGGTAAATGTGTTACCCAATAAGACATGGCAGTGTATGGGAGATCCCACACTAGGCTATTCACCTGTCCAATTGAAGCTATAAAACCAACACAAAGTTCTACCAATTGAAAGGCTTAAGGGTATGACAGTAGATCTGGATGGAGTGCACACTAAGGCAGATTTTGAAGTAATAGAAATAGTAGATGGCACAACACCTTATCCAACATTGCTTGGGTTGGATTGGGCATTTGATAACCATGACATAATCAACTTGGAGGCAAGGAATATGACATTTGAATCAAGAGAATACAGATTCGTTGCGCCATTAGATCCATTAGAAGGAGAAAGGTTTGTAGAACCCACTTGCTCAGATCTGGAGGAAACCAACGAGTTATACAGAACCACCGCATGTGAAGAAGATTATGTCAACCCAACTACATATGGATTACTTATATGGAGGAGCATCACATCATGCATTTTTGACTAATATACAGGCTTAGATAATCGACAACAAATATTACATGAAGTATCCACAAGAAGGTGCGCAAGAATAAACCACGTAGTAAGATGGGTGGGTACAGAGATAAGAGAACCTCCTAGTTTTCATGGGGTGCATGACTTAGAATAATTCCTAACAAGATACAAAGATGAAGTGTTAGAGAATTAGAGGCTCTTATCCCTAGACATCACACTCAAGGCAACACCTGCAAGATGGTGGGGTGCACACAAAGAAACAGTCAAGGACTGGTACCGATGTAAGAGACTACTGTGCATTAGATTCGGTGCAGAGCAGGGAAGCAATGAGATGCAACGATATGTTGGAAAGGAGAAACCAATAGAACACTTGGAGAAGTGAAAAACACTATGGAATATGACACCACCACATGAATGGCCTCATCACTTCATCCACACTTTGGAAGGAATTCCAACAAACTAGTATGTAGACTAGGAATTGCGCAGAGCCACTGCAGAATGGACAACATTACAATTTTTTTTTATAGTCACTTTCTCATTTGAACATGAGAACCCCAACATGGATTTAGCACTCAAACGGATAAGAGGAGTGATATTTGTTGATGAACCAGAGGTTGAGCTTATAATAGAGTATCAACAATAGAACAAACAAACAGTTAAGGAACTACTGTCATGCTATCATGTGGAAGAAGAAGCACCAGATGAAGATGACCCACGCAACATCCATATTACATAAGTTGAAGGTGAAAGAGAGGTGGAAGGTCCATCTCTAGAATCTGAAGTTTTTATTGTGCCAATCAAGGTGAAGAAAGTCAACATTGGGACAACTGATAATCCCAAAATGGCCAGCATTGGAGACTATTGGGATGAACAAACAAAGGAGAGGATAACATAGTTAGTGCACGAGTAAATTGACCTATTCCCAACCACGTTTACAGAGATGAAAGGCATAACATGAGAGATAGGAGAGATAAAGATACCTCTCAAACTTGAGGCTAGATCTGTCAGACAACAGTCGTATAGACTGAATCCAATATATAAGTAGAAAGTGAAAGCATAAATTGACAAAATGTTTGAAGCTGGAACCATAGAACCAGTGGAGGAATATGAATGGATAAGCCCTATGGTAGTACAAGAAAAGAAACAAGGGGGGATAAGGATTTGTGTAGAATTGAGAAAACTGAATGATGCTTGCTTACACGATCCTTTTCCTACCCCTTTCACAGATGAGATCTTAGAGAATGTAGGAGGCCATGAAGCATACTCATTTACAGAAGGATTCTCAGGTTACCATTGTTAATATTATGGTAGCTGCGGGAGGTATTTACCCCCACGTGTGAACCTGACGAGAATAGAAGACTTTGGGAAGCAAGAGAAACCCTAATGAGTTGGCTAATAACCCTAGAAACCTTGTTGGCTCAAGAAGATAATTTATATTAGGCTATTAGCCTCCAAGAGAAGAAGTCGTCCAGAATTAATAATAATATACTGAACAGACACATACCCAGAAGGAGAAGTCGGCCCCAACAAACTGGCAGGATTACTATAAATACAGGGTGCCAGTTCTCATTTGACAGCATCTCAGAACTGCAGTTTCTCAGTTGGTGCGCACTGCAGTTGCAGTCTGGTGCGCAGGTTTGGAGGAGGGTTGCAGGTGCAGGTGTAACAACAACTAGTTTCAGTATTGGCTTGAATATCTCTTGGCTAGGGTTTGGAACATCTGATCAGCTTTTTGTGATGCGCTATCCTTGGGGATTGATGCGCTACTCTTTGTTTGGCTATATAGCCTAGGGCTTGCTTCCAGAGGAATTCTCAGTCAAGGTTAAGGTGCTCGGAGGGAGGCTTCGGCCTGTGGTTGGGTGACGAGGGTATCATCAATGGTAAAATGAGCACACCATCTTCTATATTCTAACAGGTTATGGGCCCACACCCCTTCAGTCAGCCTAAAATGTTGGAAGGAAACATAGCCGCTAGATATTGAGCTCGTTGAGGAACTGCTGCTAGGGTTACTAGCAGGAGTAGCTTCCAAAAGCACTGCAGCTAGGGTTACCAACAGAAGCAGTTGCAGAAACCCTAAACCTCTTGTCAAGGCACCTTAAGTGACGAGATTTACCTAATATCCGGATAGATCAGTGCGCCCTAGCCCAACACATCTCCTGGTACTCTTAGAAGGCCAAGATGTGAAGTTTGGATTTTTGGCCAAATCTAGGGTTTGACCAAGTCAAGCAAGCCATGACGAACTCTATGAAGTCTGAGAACAAGCTAGATGGAGCCTCTAACTTCAAAGCATGGAAGACAAGGATTGACCTCATCCTTGCTAAGAATAAAGTGTTGGATATTGTG
>SNQJ01S0078602.1:0-15675 GCA_010110895.2 Picea sitchensis
ATTAGATATCATTTTTGGGATTAACTGGGTAGAGTAAGTCATTAATCTATGACCCATATCCATGAGTATTAGTTGCAACTGACCAATAAGTCTCATTATTTGAATAGTCCACTTAGCACTCATTGCATCGGGTGATGCTCACAGGGGTGAAGAAGTAGGAATGAATTCAGAAAAATGAATCACATAGCATCACTCATCACTTTTGAGGCTTACACCCGGTAACCAGGACTTCTTGAGTGGTCACCCATCCCAAGACGCCTCTAGCTCAAGCACGCTTAACTGTGGAGATTTCCCCATAATCAATACCACTTAGATTGCTACCCCATTTTCAAAACCTTAGAAAGTATTGTGCCTTATGAACTATCCAGTTAGAGCTCCCTTCACTCTTATTATTTAATCATAGAGGGGCTTCCACAGTGCAACATATTAGATATCATTTTTGAATTAACTGCGTAGAGTAAGTCATTAATCTATGACCCATATCCATGAGTATTAGTCGCAACTAACTAATAAGTCTCATGATTTGAATAGTCCACTTGGCACTCATTGCATCGGGTGATGCTCATAGGGGTGAAGAAGTGGGATTGAAGCCAACAAAATGAATCACATAGAATCAATCATCACTTCTGGGGCTTTCACCTGGTCACCAGGACTTCCTGGGTGGCCACCCATCCCAAGACGCCTTTGGCTCAAGCGTGCTTAACTGTGGATATTTTCCCACAATCAAGACCACTTATATTGCTACCCCATTTGCAAAACCTTAGCAAGTATTGTGCCTTATGAACTATCCAGTTAGATCTCCCTTCACTCTTATTATTTAAGCATAGAGAGGCTTCCACAATGCAACATATTAGATATCATTTTTGGGATTAACTATGTAGAGTAAGTCATTAATCTATGACCCATATCCATGAGTATTAGTCGCAACTAACAAATAAGTCTCATGATTTGAAGAGTCCACTTAGCACTTATTGCATCGGGTGATGCTCACAGAGGTGAAGAAGTGGGATTGAAGCCAGTGAAATGAATCACATAGAATCAATCATCACTTCCGAGGCTTTCACCCTGTAACCAGGACTTCCCCGATGGACACCCATCCCAAGACGCCTCTGGCTCAAGTGTGCTTAACTGTGGATATTTCCCCACAATCAAGACCACTTAGATTGCTACCCCATTTGAAAAACCTTAGCAAGTATTGTTCCTTATGAACTCTCCAGTTAGAGCTCCCTTCACTCTTATTATTTAATCATAGAGGGGCTTCCACAGTGCAACATATTAGATATCATTTTTGGGATTAACTGCGTAGAGTAAGTCATTAATCTCTGACCCATATCCATGAGTATTAGTCACAACTGACCAATAAGTCTCATGATTTGAATATTCCACTTAGGTTCATTACAAACATGGAAAGGAGCACAACTGGTTCAGAAAGAATCCCAAACCACATCATGGAAGAGCGCAACATCCCTGAAAAAACAACTGGAGCTAGTACTCCAGGATCCACATCTATGTGCATAACTATTGTAGATTTTCTTGGCCATGAATTTTTTTTTCCCTCTACTTCCAACAGATATGAACACTAGAATTTCACATCAATTGCAAGGTCCATTCTCGGGGGAAGAAGAGGTTGAGATACCATCTAAAAATTCGATGGCTAGTGGACTACCACTACAAGTCTGATTGCCCCTAGATGTTTCTACTTCATTGGGCGATCTCAATTAGTTTCTGACAACACAACTGGTGGGAATAATCAGAACCTCGATTGAATAATTAGAGAAAAGGATCCACCAGACCAAACGAGAATCTAAGTTATAGAAACAAAAAGGACTCCTTGCACAAGCACAATGAATGCAGAAGGAATATTTAAAGATTCAGGCAGAGAAGAAGGTATAAAAGGTGAAGGGATAACTTGCATAGGCATGGATAACCATCAGAAAGACAACGCCTCAACTTACAGAATCCAACACAATAAGAGAGCATGTAGAGAAGATCGAATTACTTCAGGGAGCATGGTCAGATCTGGCAGAAAGAGAAGAAAATTTCTAATCACAGTTTCCAGACAATAAGCGAGTAACCGAATTGCAACCCAGGAAGCTACAAGAGAAAATGGAGAGAATCATTTTGGAAGGAAACAACGCAAGAGAAACCTTGCATAAAAGGACTGGAGAATGCAAAAAAATCTTCAAAGAGATTAGCGATTGGATGGGAATAATTTCAAGGCGCAACCAAACATTGGAGGACTTGTGTGTGAAGATCCAATCTCTCAACGAAGAAGCAACCAACACCCTGGATCCACTAAAACAGAAAGATAAATTTGGCAATATCCAGCAGGTGGACAATGATCTCAATGCACTATATGAAGATCAAATTGTGGCTAAGAAAGAACTATGAGAGTTTCGACCTATAGTCCATAAATCTTACCTACAGATGCATCACATGGACACCATAGATGACTCAGAATGGAACTCTCTAGTTGCTTCCAAGACAAAAGAATGCATCACAGATGTGACCCATCAGTTTTTTGTTGAAGCTTCACTACTTTCCAGAAAGTGGCAGGACAAAGAAGACAAATTTCAAGGAGTCAAGAAAAAATCCCTAGAACTCGTACCCAAGTTGGGACCTTCGTTTGAAGAAGATAAAGAAGAAATAGTCCAATGAGGAAATGAAAGAAACTTGGAACTATAAGGAAAGGAATAATAACAAGCCAACCCAAAGACCAAGGAAGAGCCGAACAATTGACTCGGGGTGAGTCAAGGATTGTGGTCGGATCCTGTTGGGCCCTTCGTTTTGATGGATAGAAGTTGCGCACGTCATATTTCAACTTCATTTTGGAGAACAAAAGTTGTGAAATCTTCTAAGGAGTTGGACAACAAACTAAGGAAAGAAACAAAAAGAGGTTGGAAGGACAACAAAACATCAGTTTTGAGGAAAGAAGTTTCAAAAAGATCAAGAAGAAGAGAGAAATATCGAGTTCTCAACCAGTAAACTCAAGATTGGATTATATATATGAGACTGATATGATTGGAAAGGGGTTTTTGTTGTTGTTGTTGATGTTGTTGTTATTATTATTGTTGTTGGTCTGGGATTGGTAGTTTTTTTGTTGTTGTTGTTGTTGTTGTGACGAGATTCACTATTGTAATGGTACATATTGTTAGCATAGATAGTCTTGAGATCTAAGTAAGAACCAAACTATCAATATATCTGAGTTTTTTATTATTCTAGATGTAGAGGATCAAGAGACTATAATATTGTCTCATATTTGATGAGGAGCATCCTATGATTACTTGTGTATGAGAATCGAGTTGTGAGAAGAAACTAACATGATAATATAATTGGAGGCCCAAATTTTGGATATATCTTGTGTATTTAGTCTTCTGGATGTATTGAATGTTTCTCTGTATTATCTTTATGTCTGGTATACTTAAATTGCTTCATTATGAATGGCGACACAACCCTATTTTGTTTATTTTTAGTTAGGAAACGTTCATAAATGTTATAGGTTTAATCCACTTTTCACAAGACTAATATAAATCTTGATAACTCATAGGTTTGTCTAAGTACTCTCGTTACCCTTCCCTCTCTTTCTTGTCTCATTTGCGCTTCGGGTGAGACTTCTTCCCTCCCGGGAAGATGAAAATTACATGGCTCTAGACCACTTCGATACCTTTTGTTGGTAACTTGAGAAGGACCTTGGCCTGATCAATTTTACGCCAACATCATCCACCACACCCATATTGTCCCATAGATGACAACATGTCTTGCTTCATGAGATAACAAGTCTGGTATCCTGGTAAGTGTCATTTTAATATTTGAATCATTTGAACGTGTTGCAAAGGATCCTTTCTTGATTTTGAAAACATTTTCTTGGAAATTATTCTTTTTTCCCTATTCCACCTTGGTGAGTGTCATGGTTTCCTAGTAAGTGGCCACCCTCAAGGAAAGGGATTCTACCAGGGTTTTCCTTGAAAGGTCATGGATAATGGTTTTCTTGCCCATCATATAGTAAGTCCACTTCCTAATAGACTTTAACATGGCATAGAGCTCCTTATAATATGTAGGGTAGTTCAAAACTCCCCCATGAAACATCTTAGAATGATAGTATATTGGTTTACCTCCTTGCATCAAAACCAATCCGATTGCATAGCCACTTGCACATGTATCCACTTCAAAGGGATTCTACAAGTTGAGCAATGTGAGAACTAATGCTTGATTGATCTAGTGTTTCGACTCAGAAAAATCTTTCCCCTGATTCTCTCCCCATCGAAAAATATTATCACTGCTTGTTATGGCATGGAGTGGTGCAACTATTTATGAAAAAGATTCTATGAAATTCCTTAGGTACTCTGATACCCCAATAAATCTCCTAACTTCACTGACTTTAGTAGGAATCAACCTTATTATGATGGTTTCTGTATTTATGGGATCTATCTTGAGCTCCTGTCCATCAATCACATACCCCAAATAAACCAATGATTGTTGAGAAAAATCACATTTCTTGAGGTTAGCTAACAACTAGCACTTTTTTAGAGTCTCTAACACTTGCATGATATGTGAGATGTGCTCCTCCCAGGTAGAGCTATAAACCAATATATCATCCAAATACACTATAACAAATGAATCTAAATATGGTTTCAATACATCATTCATTGGTCTCATAAATGTGGCTGGTGCATTATATAAACCAAATGGCATGGGCAACCATTCATACAAACCTTATCTTCTTTTGAAGTTGGTATTCCAGGTGTCTTATTCTTTGACATGTGCTTGATGTTATCCTGATTTGAGATCCAACTTCTTGACATGTTGCAATTGGTTTAATAAATCATCGATCATGGGTAGAGGGTACAAGTTGTTGAGTTTAATATTGTTCAAATATCTGTAGCTGATACATATCTTCCAAGTTCCATCCTTATCGGGTACTATGATGATAGGTGACCCAAGAGGTGAGGTGCATCATCAAATAAATAACTATTATCCCCCATTTCTAGGAATAACTAAGGAGATGATGTCTCAAGGCCCTCAGGTTGAATACATGGAGAACCAAGAGGCATATGAGAAGGAAGGGGCCCCTATCATACAACAAATTATCATTTGATTGATGGAATCATTATCCACCTCACCCAGCTTGGACCATAGAGGAAAAAAGGTCTTGGTTCATGAGGTAACAAGTCTGGTATCATGATAAGTGTCATTTTAATATTTGAATCATTTGAACATGTTGCAAAGGATCCTTTCTTGATTTTGAAAACATTTGCTTAGAAATTATGTTTTTTCCCCTATTCCACCTTAATGAGTGTTGGCCCTCGACCAAATTTTGAGGAAACCTTGGTCAGGTTTGGACCACTTTTGGGCTTCGATAGGATGGTCGTAGATGAAGTGCCCAGGTGGAGCTCAGATCCCAAATCTCACTGATTTTGTGGGCTTTGTAAAGGGTTATTTAGGGTTTTTGTAATGGGTTATGGGATGTCGGCCCATGGGGTTTACCCATGCTTCGGCCTTATTATAAGAAATTGTAAAAGTATAAATACGTAAGAATGTATGGTAGAAGAAGGAAGAGAAGCCCTTTTGTGAAGTGGGAAGTGGCTATGTGCAAGTAGTTCTGCATTGCTTTCTGCAACAAAATGTGTATGTAAAGCTCTGTGCTTGGTAGAGAAGTTGGCTCTATGCCTTGACCTAGTTTTGGGAAGGAGGATCTAGTGCTCAGTGTGCATATCTCCTGTCCTATGTGAAGCTCGACTCTGTGGATTAGTGGACAGAAGTCACTGAATGTAAGATATTGAAGAATAATAAAGAAGGTGAAGCAGTTGGTGGACATAGCCCCATGTTGGGGTGAACCACGTATATCTTATGTCTTTGGTTTGCTTTGTTATTTGTTGTTAATGTTATGAATCTGCCCAGTGCCTTGATTATTATGTATGATAGATAGATCTGTTGTTTCTTAGTTCTTTATTTGTGTTAAGGATGAATGGACGTTAGATTTAACTTATAATGCTAAGTGCTTAATATGTATTTCTAATGTGCCAAGCTATCATTAGGTATATTCTGTGATGTTAATAAGATGAATGAACTAATGCATAATATTCCTAAGTGTTACTAGAATATCCTGCGAAGTGTTACTATCAAAGATCTGTGTCCCAGCTTCATTACAAAAATCTACGTCTTGTAACCCCCCCTGCCTCTACCTCAGGTGAGACTTCGCCTGCTCTATAGGTGTTGCCAAAACGAACAATAGTTAGGGTTTTGTTGGTGCATTGTTGAGCATTGAACCTTAGGTCTGGCCCTGTGCCAATAATGAATGTCATGGTTTCCTAGTAAGTGGCCACCCTAAAGGAAAGGGTTGCTACAGAGGGTTTCCTTTAAAGGTCATGGATAATGGTGATATGTGTGGATAATGGTTTCCTTTACCATCATATAGTACTTCCACTTCTTAATAGACTTAAACATGGAGTTGAGTTACTTATAATATGTAGGGTAGTTCAAAACTCCCCCATGAAACATCTTAGAATGATATCATATTGCTTTACCTCCTTGAATCAAAACCACTCTCATTGCATAGCCACTTGCACATTTCTCCACTTCAAAGGGATTCTACAAGTTAAGCAATTCGAGAACTAGTGCTTGATTGATCTAGTGTTTCATCTCAACAAAATATTTTTGTTGACTCTCTCCCCATTGGAAACTCTTACCACTTCTTGTTATGGCATGGAGTGGTGCAACTACTGATGAAAAATATGCTATGAAATTTCGTAGGTGCTCGGATACCCCAATAAATCTCCTAAATTCAATGACAATTGTAGGAATCAATTTTTTTTATCATGGTTTCAATCTTTGTGGGATCTATCTTGAGCTCACCTCTATCAATCACATACCCCAAATAAACCAATGATTGTTGAGAAAAATCACATTTATTGAGGTTAGCCAACAACTATCACGTTTTTAGAGTCTCTAACACTTGCATGAGAAGTGAGATGTGCTCCTCCTAGGTAGAGCTATAAACCTATATATCATCCAAATACACTATAACAAATGAATCTAAATTTGGGTGCAATACATCATTCATCGGTCTCATAAATGTGGCTGGTGCATTATATAAACCAAATGGCATGGCCAACCATTCATACAAACCTTGCCTTATCTTGAAGCTGGTATTCCATGTGTCTTCTTCTTTTACATGTACTTGGTGTTATCGTGATTTGAGATCCAACTTGTTGAATTACTTGGGATGCTACAATTGGTCTAATAAATCATCGATCCTGGGTAGAGGGTACCAGTTGTTGAGTGTAACATTGTTCAAATATTTGTAGTCGATACATATCTTCCAAGTTCCATGTTTATTGGATACTATGATGAAAGGTGACCCAAGAGGTGAGGTGTATCATCAAATAAATACCTATTATCCCCCATTTCTAGGAATAAATAAGTTTATGATGTATCGATTCCCTCAGGTTGTTGACATGGAGTACCGAGAGGAAAATGAGCAGGAAGGGCCCCCTATCATGCAATACATTACCATCTTATTGATGGCATCATCATCCACCAAAACCATCTTGGACCATAGAGGAAAACAATTCTTGCTTCATCAGGGAACAAGTCTTGTAACATCCCTCGATTGACCAAGCTAGGTCATGCCAGCTAAAAATGTTCATGCTCTTATACCATATTTTAACACACCCACCTGGTGACCCAGTTCGATTCACATGCTACTCCATAAAAAAACTCTTACCAAGTTATGCCATACATAAATTTTTGTATTCTGATACCATTAAATTAAATACTGAATTTTGCATGTGAATAGAGTTAAGCGGAAATAATACCAATATGCATGAAAAACTAGTGTAATATTCCTAGCATTCTACTAGAGTAAACCACATAAATTTTTCAAAATGTATACAACAATTAAAGCATATAGAAACTCTGCAAATACATGCGAAATAATACTATAAATACACATGAAACATACACAGGGAAAAACCCGTAAAAACAAATGAATAAATAATAATGCAACATGTAATTTATCACACAATTTACACTTATCTTTGGTAATAAGAGCACCAACTGCGTACAAAACTTCCATTATCCTCTGAGCCTTAGACCACGGTGCTCAAAACTATCAGCAGTGGGTCATCCCCAAGCTGGGACTAAACTCCACCTAGGTAAAGGGATTCCTAGCTAGGATGATATGTCTCAGACAATAAGATCAACTCCGTAAGGTGCCAACTCAAACTAACAACCTACAGTACCTCATTTCCCACATGCATTTACCACCCCAGCAAGTGTTCCCCTTCTCTACTCAAGAATCCTTTGGCTGCCTCACTTCCCTTCCAGGGCTTCAGCAACAGGCCAAACAGGAAGTCTCAAATCACTGTAGATGCAGTTGGGCTCCCTCGATAAATCAATTCCCAACAATTCTCTCACCTGGAAATATTTTCTCATGGGCCTAACAACCCGCCTCTTCAATCCACAGGCCTGAAAACCAACCTCTTCAATCCCACGGGCATGACAACCTGCTTCTTCAGTCCAATCCTTAAGTCAACCAGGTACAGGTGATGGAAGCAACAAAGTTTGGGTAAGGAATAGGTGATAACAACAACAACGATAAGGTAGGTAACAATATCGGTGTAGGTATGTAACAATACTAGCTCGGGTAAGGTACATGTATGCTACCTGTGACAGAGAGGTACCACATACAACTCTAGGAGTGCTTGAAGGATGAAGAGGTTCGAATGTTGCAGAACATGGAATGATTGGGATGAATGGATGAGTGAGTGGGAAATGGACTAATTTCCCCCACATTTATTTTCATGCACCCTTGATGGCACATGGATATCAAGGAGCTCACTTCTCTCCACTTGTGATTCATTCTCCTTCCCATAAGAACTTAGGATAAAATAATTATCCTCTCCATTGTATTTAGGAGTAGTATTATAATATTCCTTTGGGAATAAGCCTTCTATATTAGCCCCCTTTCTAGGCTCTTATCCCCCCCTTTCCCTTCCTAGTGGATTTTATTCCCCCATACTCTTTTATCGTGGTTGGTCTACATGCAACAATGTATTTTATTAATTATATGAGTGTTTACATGTACAAAAATAGGCTCACTAGCCTTTAACATATAGGCTCTCCCGCCTAATAGTCACATAAGCCTTCTGGATTATAATAACTTGGCTCACTAGCCTATAAAACATATTTACATTCATATTTACAATTGGAGTTTAGCCTACGGGTATTACATTCCCATCCCCTTATTTATGCACTGTCCTAAGTGAATTATAAACCATGTACAATTCAAAATTCTTCAAAAAGCTCCAAGTCTTTGCTATTGGAATCTTGTTATCCACTTGGTGCTCTGCTTTCAAGCACCAATTCATGTATTCATACTGTATATGGAAGTCATTTTATTTATTCCATAGAGATGCTTTAGGAAAGGAATCAACTCACCGTTCCACTTGACACACCTTCATTATGACAACTACCATGCCATCAACACTCCTGAGTTTCCTCTTCCTTGTTGCAGTCACCCTTCTAGGATCAGGTATCCCTTCACTGCTACACATTCCTTCAGTGATTCATCTTGTCAAGGATTTCACACATAAGGAGAGCACCAATTAATTATTAGAACCCCACCAATTTTCTACATTTATAGGGCTCCAGTGTCTCCAACAATAGTTGTTCTTCCCAAGCATTCCAAATTTAATTAATATTATCTCACCTGTATCACACACATATAGTTATTATAGAAAACATTATAAAAAATTATTTAGAAACTCAAACTTATTTCATAAGGAATTCAACTTTTCCCCAAAATATGAAATTCTATCTCATAATTGTTTTTTCATGTTTCCTGCAATAGTAGGATGTAGTCTTCATTATGGATTTAAACAAGTACCATACTGAATACCACTTTCCTACAATGCTTCCATATTGCATTAAACCAACATATTATCAGTATTTCTTGCACATTATACTTTCATTGCAATGTGTACCAAAACCTTACAAATTTATCTTAGAATTGTCTACACTTAACAATTCAATCACAACCATTAAAACATTCATTAAATAGAACGAAGTTATTATTCTATGCATATGCATGTTCACAATTAATATAAAAAAGTTCATTACTCAATTTTCTGAACAAAAAATTTCCTGTAGTCAATGCTCATGTGACTACTTGACTTAGAACTTTCTTGTTGCAATGTCTAACAACTCCTGAAATGTTCTCAACTCCATGAGTTAGTAAAATTTCAGCTGTTAGTATAATTATTTCCATTACATAACATATATGCATGCATTCAAGCATAACAATTCTATCATGCATAAGTGCACATCTACTACTTACTATGCATGGGTGCAACTCACAATGCATATCTATTCAATGCACCTTTGCATTGATTTTCATATTTTTCTATGTAATATCCCCGAGTAGAACCCCAACAATAAATGTAATAATGTACTTAAGATGGTGAGTTGTTTGATATATTTTTGGCTTTCATTTTCCATGGTGTAGTGCACGCATGTACTGCGCAGTAAAATGATGCACATCCCAGGATACCGTGTGCAACATCTTAAGTGCGCTTGATATTGAGGCCAGTGAACCTTTGTGTATATGCTATATTTTATAGGCTGGTGAGCCAGTTATTATAGGCTAGGATGCTTATGCTTTTATTAGGCCGGAGAGACTAGATGTTAAAGGCCAATGCGCCTATTTTTGTACGTGTCTCATAATTAGTATAAATACATCGTTGTGCGCAAACTGACCATGATAAAAGAGATGGGGGACTAAACTCCACTAGTCGGGGAAAGGGTGGGGGACAAAAGTTAAGGAAAAGGGATAAGATAGGGAGATTAAGCGAAAAAGGAATATTATATTAATATTTCTTAAAGTATAAAGTATGGATAATTATGTTATCCTAAGTTCTAAAGTTGGGGACAAGTGGGCCAAAGTATCTCCCAACATGAAAAGTGTCAAGTTGGGGACATGCATACATATTGTGGGGACTTAGTTCATTTTTGACACTTCTTCCATCATTCTTTCGATTATGCATTCATCCATGCATCCATCCCAGGATATTTCACTCACGTAGTCAATTGACCTCCATAACTTCATGTCACTGTACCTAAACCTGTATCCATAGCCATATTTGTTCATCTAGTTGGTGAGCGTGGGAGCTGGACTGAAGAAGTGGGTTGTCAGGCCCGTGGGATATTGAAGAGTCAGGTTTTTGGGCCTGTGAGCAATTTTCTGAGTGAGAGAATTGTTGGGAATCGATATCCTGAAGGCACTAAACTACAACTACAGGGCTCTGAGACTTCCTTTCCGTCCTATTGCTAGAGACTTGGAAGGGAAGTGGGGCAGTCGAGGGACTGATGAGAAAAGAAGGGGCACACTTCCTTGGGTGGGACAGGCATGTGGGAAATGAGAGACTGTAGGATGTAAGTTTGAGTAGGCACCTGTGATGGAGTCTTTCCTATTTTCCATGAGACATTAGCAAGGTTAGGAACCCTTTTCCTAAGTGGAGTTTAGTCCCAGCTCGGGGGTGACTCACTGTTGAGAGTGATGAACAGTGTGGTCTAAGGCTGGGAGGTTCGTGGAAGGTATGCATGTAGTTGGTGACATTCTTGCAAAGATAAGTGTCAACTGTGTGATAAATTTACATTCTGCATTGTTATTTATGTGCATATTTTATGGGTTATTATATGTGCGATTATAAATGTGTTTATTTTTATGGGTATTGCCTGTATATGTTTACTACTATTTAAGTGTGAATCTATGCATTTACATAATGTATTTGTTTGTTCACGTTATATATATAAGCTTCTACAAGAGTTCTGTGCGTGGATATGTTTTAATCGCATGCATATAGAAGATTTTATGTGGCATAGCTCAGCTTGGATGTTGAGTATGTTACAGTATGTTATGCACAGAGAACGAAAGTGTTCTCTGGCGTAGCATGGACTGACATGGATGGTTGGGGATGTTACAAACGGTTTCAGAGCTAAGTAAAGTGTCTGAGTAGTGGGATGGCCCGACCTGTTGGTGGTTGGGGATGTTACAAAATGGTATCAAAGCTTCAGTTTTCAACACTGAGCCTAGATGGGCTGAGCAATTTAAGTTGAAGTGAAATTTCATAGAGGATTTATTTCGAAGTGGCCAAATTTTGAATTACGAAACGCCCATGGTAAAAAGTAACAACAGTTGTGCGGAATTCAGAAAAAGCCTCAATTTCTGTTGTTAAATTCATGGGAAAATTGAGAAATTAGATCATGTGGTGAGATATTATCGATTTAATATATGTTCTAGCAAATTCAGACCTGGAATTGGTCGAATTTGAAGTCACAAGGAAGACATGTCAGTTGGAGCAAGTTTTGTAATTAAAATTCACAATTCGTGAATTGTTTTTGGGTGAATTGATTCCATAAATGTCAACCCACAACTATTTGTTGTTGCAGAGGTTGAATTGGTATTATCAAGGTGAAATTGAATGAATTTCATGGTTGTATAATGTCTATGGTAAATTGGGGAAAAAGTTAGGAAAAATCCCCAATTTCTGCAGCGGAATTCACGAGGAATTGATGCGCATAAAGGTGAATGTGCGTAGTTGGGCGCACGAAAAATTCATGTGGCACAGTGAAAATATCGGGATAGGTAAAATTCGGAACTGCCGAGCAAGGTATTGGCATGCTGATACGTGTGTTAAATTTTGGTGTTGCGTGGAAAAATGATAACATGCAGGTCCGCGCGATACAAATTTACTACTGCGCGGAAAAATATGGTGTCAGGGTGCACATGGAAATTTTTGCGTTGCGCGGAAAAATATTGGTGTGCGGGTGCACGCACTAAACTTAGAATTGCGTGGAATTCACACACATAATAATTTTGCACGGTGTGGACATTCATAATAATGGTTCACGTGGTGTGCGCAGTAATGGCATAGCGTAGAGGAGTTTGGTTTGTGCGCACACAATATGAGTATAATCTTTTCATGCGACAAATTAGTTAATGGTGCGCGTAGAGTATTGGTGTGCGGTGGGGGCATACTAAACTATGGCATGGTGCGATTCATAGAGTACAATTCACGCAGAATATCAGTGCACGATACAAAAATTGTGCGCAACCGGTATTAGTACAGAAACCAAAACTGCGCAGTGGATTTTGGCGCGCGACACAAAAGTACTGCGCACAAGTTATTGGCAGGACATAGAAGTGATAAAAAATGGTTTTAAAGTGAGAGAAGCATGATTTACCTTGTGTTTTTATTTTGCATGGTTAATATGGTTTCACATATTGATATATGTGCGCACAAATTTGTTTGAAGGGAAAATAACAACAGAAAACCAGTGATTTTCTACGATGTTTGTTTTGAACGTCATCTTTTTACAACGCGTTTTTGAAGGCCTTAAGAGTGTTTTGAGCAACTAAAAAATCACAAGACAAAGTAATATCTACAGCTCAAATAAAAGGGCTCAGAGAGATCTTTCTAATGGTGTAAACTGTTTGTCAAACGAAGGTTTTATGAGAAATTTACAACACAAACAGTGGAAGGTAAATTTTAAGACCCATATAACGTCAAAGAGACATAACTCTCTACTCCAGAATCAGATTGAGGTGCAGGAGTAGTCAATGGAAATATATGGAACCATAGAAGACATTCCAAGAGCTGAATTAAATTTCTGGGCATGTTAAAAGTGTTTAATATGGAAAATAAGGTACCTGTAGCATATCAATTACAATATAGTATTTTGTCATATAACTTCAGCGAGCTGTAACTAGCAGCCTAGAACCCAGAATGAGGTGAAACTTGGATAGAGTTTTCATAAGATGTATATTAATAAACCCAATTGATCTCCCACTAAAATTCCAAAGAAGTAGGTGCAAAAATGCATATTACAGTGCAAACTTGCGCAAGTTGAAGAATGGACAAAAAGGTTATTGGGCAATTTTCAATTAGCCATAACTTTTTGCTCAAGACTTAGAATTGAGCATGGGAGTAGGTGTTGTAAAGGTATTGAAAAGTGGAATCTAAATATCCACCCAGAAAATTGATCAAGGAATTCAAATTTCCAGGAAATCAGAAGAAATAATTCTGATGTATTATTGAACCAAATGGTTCATATTTTTTTTCATGAAATTRTGGAGTCAGTTAACCTAACAAGGTTTTGTTCACTGCACATTTTGCAGAGTTAAAAAMTTTGAGTTATTAACAKAGGAGAAGGTTTAAGTTTAGTTAAAAATAAGTAGAGGTACTCAGGGAAAGAGTGCTATGACAAAATATTTCATAAGATGATCAAAATCCAAGACCACAAAATGTCAAGGTATGAATCTGAGTGTAGCCATAAAATCTTGGGAGGCCACTACAGGAAGTCCTCTCATGTTAGTCAAGTATTCAATGGAATCCAGATAGAGGAATAGATCATGTAATGAATGAATTAGTGAAAGTGCAATCACTCCCAAAGAAACCAATATACAGATTTAGCAATGCATGGGAGTAAGATCTATTATAAAAGGAATTGACTATCATAATGATAGTAATCGAATAAATAAAAAGGCTTAATGAATATTTGGATAAAGAGTGAATCATATCTAGGAATTAGCTATGAAATTAGAGTAATACTTCCCTTATTGTTATCAGAGTGTGCAGTGGAATCATGGTATGAATGGCATCAATATGGCATGATAGAAGTGGATTGTGCAAGGCAGGTTGAAATCAGATTGGTCAAGACAGGGGAAAGTAATACCCATCAAGCAAATCCAAGTGCTGATATGATCAACTAAGGAAGGGATAAATCAAGTACCCCAAGAAGGAAGTTGATGTTAACTGTCCAAGGTTACTTAGAAAACATGACTGGAAAATAATTGGGTCATGTAGGAGTTGGATCTGAGGGATCCGAATAATAGTGGGATGCTGAAAATTAATATCAACATAATATGTAGTTGCAAGTCCATGAACATCCTAGAATAACAGAAGAACAATTCATGGGGTAAATATCAAGCAAATGGGAATGCATGAAAACACTCCAATAGGGAAAGAAAGAATAGTAGTATATATTATTGATGCATTCCAAAAGTATTGAATATATTTCCACAATAACATGAAGATGTCAAAGCCAAGAAAGACTTAAAGGTGAAATGAATTTATGTAGAGAGTTAGTAAAGAACCATGAAGAATAAAATGGTTCTATGCATGGTTTTGAATGAAAAAGAGATGGTGCCTGAGAAAAAACCATCTCAAATGGCATGGATCCATGAGTGACATTCCCAGGGGGTGGAGGTACCGCTTGAAACTATGTTGTTAAGTTAAAATCTGTATTGAGTGCTTTTAATTAATTCTATGCAGCTAAAGAAGGAGGCATATGTCCATCCTTACAGCATGCTAAGAGAATTGGCTATGCAAGCCAAGTTTGAGGCTAGTTGGAAAGGAGTGGAGAAGAATGCAATAAAACTCAAATACTAAATTATTCAGTCAAGGAAGAGCTAGAATAGTTCAGTTCAAAAAATAAATGGATGTTGAAGATCCATAGTATATAAGACAACAAGATTGGAATTATAATTCATCCAAGTATAAGTTCTGATAGATGGATCCAGGAAGTAAACAAAATTTTAAGGTTAATATCAGTTTAGTATTTGGATGGAAAATAAAAGGCAACCAAGAGTGTTTTGGCTAGAAAGTGTTCGGATCA
>SNQJ01S0078602.1:15685-51890 GCA_010110895.2 Picea sitchensis
AAAAAAATTGTTGTAAGGATATATAATTACCACGTTTAAATGATTAAATAGGATTAAACCGTGGCATCTAAATAATTGTCCACAACTGCCAGCCACGTTTCAGCGTTCACCAGCGCATCGTACCTTTCGGCGTTAGTATTCTTCTTAAGACGCTTCGCTTGGTGGGGGTGTTGGGTTCAAAACCCATAGACTCCAAAACAATATTAAATCTTTTTAACTAATAAAATCTTTAACTAATCTTTAAGATTTAATAATCTTTAAATCTTTATAACATTATTTATTATTATTTTATTTTTTTTAAGATCTAAAACATATATAACCTTTAAACGTTTAATAACATATATTTTAAACCTTTTTTTTTATTATTAAATATTTTTCTTTACACTATATTATGTTTTTACACTTAAAATAATAAAAAAAATAAACTAACACACATAAAAAAAATATCAAAATTTTAGTAAACAAAACATAAAAAAAAATCAAAATAATGTGATATAACAAACATATATCAAATCACGCCAAGGAGGGGAAGTCCACAGGTTCGACCCCGAGACTTTTCCCCCATAACAACTACAGTTACCAATGTGCCACCGCCATGGAACGTAGAAACCATAGAATAGGCAACGTGGGACCTGACATGAGGCCCACGTGCCTACATCCACTACTCCATGCACATTAATGATAATAAAAAAAACAAAACATAGATTTCTATTTTTTTAGGGTTTCGTTCGAAGTTACTTTGTTTTCACTTTTTTTTTTTTCTTACCTCTTGCTCAGCTAACTCCCTCTCCAACTGACCTTTATTTTGTCCATGCTCTTCATCCAGGAGTGTGGCCATGGCCGACCTCTGCCTGCATGCCTGCCTCCTCTTCCCTAACAATGCCTATGAATCCCTGCGCATGGCCAGGATTGCTGAGAACCAGGCTCGCATGGCAGAGTTGGGATTTGTATGGTTTATGTGTGAAATCTTTGACATGTTTTAGGTCTATTTTGGACGAGTAATCCCTTACAGAATGAGTCGTTGGACGGTCCAAATGAAATTCATGAGTGTGGATGAAGCCCTGAGAAATCGACGAAGAAGAAGAGCAGAGAGCCTGGCGACCATCTGGAAGTGCCTTGCTTCTTCGAAAATGAGTGAGAGAAAGCCTCCTCATATACAAAGCCATTTTTAAAGCTTTAAACCCTGCCCTTAACCAAATGGACATTTAACAGTTAGGCTCTTGTGTGTATATTTTGTTGCGGTATCTATCCATTCCGTAGAGCCATTGAAGGTGTATATTTCAGAATTGTGGATTCGAAATCGAGAAAGTTGTGGATTTGAAATGCCAGAGTGCATACTGTGCTGAGATAGAAGAAAGAGGGGTGAATTTTATCGCGATTTTCACGTAGCAGATTCGAACTGGGAACATCTCAATAATTCTCAAAGTCCATCATTCAGTTTTTCGAATTCGGGATATTTGGTTTGGTCTCTGGGAATTTACGAGTTGGGAAAAAAGGGAACGAGGTTGACGTTTCACGTTGAAGATAGGTTATAATTTTGTATATATTTATATATAGATGTTGAGATAGGGATTACTCTATCTGAAGGAGTTGGCGGTAAGAACACTCTCAGGTGTGTATAAACAGGTGAGGCATTTCTGTGAAGGGTCAGGGCCTTTTGGTGCTCTGGGCTCTTTGTCGGTGCACAAGTTCGTGTTTTGAGGTCTGCTTTGTTTAGCCTCTGGAGTCTAGAAGATTCCAGAATGACCTTTGTGGGTTGCGTGGGCAT
Organism: Picea sitchensis; assembly: GCA_010110895.2. NCBI lineage: Eukaryota > Viridiplantae > Streptophyta > Pinopsida > Pinales > Pinaceae > Picea > Picea sitchensis. The sequence goes on from SNQJ01S0078602.1 coordinate 17,454, forward strand.
CTTATCTTCTCTGTGGTGCATTTCAAATCCCTATTTAGATGGGTTGGCATGGTATCTCATATCTTCTAGTTTGGGTTTCTTATTTTCCTTTTTTTTTATTTATGAAATTGGCTAATACTGCGTTTTTGTAATATTAAATATATACAATTAAATTATCTTCTATCTGATGGGATTATTGTGCTAGACTAATATTGCAATGCAACAATTTTTTCTCGATTTTCTAGAAAGAGGGCAGAGGGCACTGCAATTCATTTAATTTTCTGGAAAGAGCGCACTGCAATTCATTTGATTTTCTGGAAAGAGCGCACTGCAATTGTCATTTGGGTGGGCGCAGAATCGGATATCATACATGCCATTTTTATCATTCTATAATGGGCGAACGAACTGCAATTGTATGTACTTTTATTCATTCTATAATTTCCATTTTTGCGGCTTGAAGAGTTGGATTTTCTGGAAATAGGATGCTACAATTGTCTGTATTTATATTAATTTCATGATTTCAACCTATATAAATTTCCATCTTCTTAGGATTTATGTTTTTTTTGGTCTCTCTTATTTCTCTAGTATCATGATCATTATATTTTTTCTTTAATGGTTGAGTTTAGTATCAATACATAACTGATGTTTTTTAGTTAATTTCTCTCATGTTTGAGTTTACAAATATTTGCAGGACATAAAATGGCTTTGCCACCGTTTGTGAAATGCTCAAGGCATTGATATATATTTTATTTTATTATATATATATATATATATATATATATATATATAATAATGAAGTACCGATGGTGCAATCCATTTTGAATTAATTAATAAAATTAGTTTTCCCTCAGTTTCTTTTGAGAAAGTTCTGAGTAGCCATATTCATTAATTAGAAATGTTGAGAGGATGAGGGATCTGTATGAGCCACAAAATGAATCGAATAGAAAAGGTTTTGCGTGTTGATATCATTTATGGGTAATATTGATTAGACCTTAGAATTTGATGTAAATTTTACAAAGGCAGGCATAATTCTGTAGAGATTTATTTATGGGGTTTTGGCCCTTAGGCCCGATTTCAAAGCGAATAACTTCTCTGATACCAATTGTAATGGCCATATAAATTAAACAACCATTTATTTTAAACATAGCAGTTAAATTCAAGAGTTTCCTTCATTTACCACATTCGCATTCAAATTTATCAATAATAATAAAATTAATTAAATATAATAAAAAAAACAATGCATAATTTTAAAATAAATACAGACGATGCTAATAACCCTCCATTTGTCCAAATGCCTTCTTGACCCTATTTGTTTACTTGCTTTGTAAACATTGCCCAAACCCTAGTTCCTCCCTGTCAACTAGGTAACTTCCTAGCTCAGGATATCATATGGATATCACGGCCCCCCGTTCCCAAAACCTCCGACCCAACCCCGATTGCACAGGTGATACAATTCCACCCCAAAATTTCACTTCTCTCACCGTCCCGAGGCTCCCCAAATCCATGGCTCATCCCCGTAGATGACCTCCGTCCACCTCCTTCCCCTCATATTCCTCCTTCACCAAGCTTCCCACGCCTCATTTACTCCCTACCTAACCCATTTATTACCTTCTTATCCTTTCCCGTTAATGTCCCTTATCCATTTTATTTAATATCTTATCCCTTGTGGTTAATATGTTATCCCTTATTGGTCAGTAACTCAATTTAATAATATAATTTATTATCCTCCTTTTATTTATTTACCTTATTAATTAATGAGTTAATTAATGTAAATTAATCATTGACAATCATGAATAACTAATTAATAATAATTAATTAGTTTAATGTTATTTAAAAATAATTATGGTTTAGCTAATCTTTTAGAATAGTTAATATTATTAAAATTAATTATAATTAATACTCATATACACCTATTTAAGCATAGTCGTTACAAAATTCCACGAACCTCGACCTTAGACCACACTATTCACATCACTCTCAGCAGTGAGCCACCCCCAAACTGAGACTAAACTCCACCCGAGTAAAAGGATTATTAACCAGTCTCAGGTATCTCACACAATAGGAAAGACTCCATCACATGTGCCTACTCAAACTAACGACCTATGGTCTCTCATTCCCCATATGCATCTCCCACCCCAAAGGGAAGTGTGCCCCCTTCTCTTCTCAACTATCCCTCGAGAACACACTTCCTTCCCTGGGGCTTCAACAACGAGGCGAGACGGGAAGTCTCGAGCCCTGGCTGGCGTTTAGTGCCTCTAATCCAATTCCCAACAATTCTCTCAATCAAAGAATTTCTCACAGTCCTGAAAAAATGCCTCTTCAATATACAGGGCACGACAACCAGCTTCTTTAGTTCAACTCCCATGCTCACCAACTAGATGAACAAATATGGCTATGGATCTGAGGTTTAGGTACAATGACATGTGAAGTTATGGAGGTCAATGCGACTCATTAATTAAGAAAGATCCTTGGGTGGATGCGTGGATAGATGCATAATGAAAGAATGATGGAAGAGTGTAGAAATGAACTAAGTCCCCCACAATATGTATGCATGTCCCCAACTTGACACTTGTCATTTTGGGGCTACTTTAGGCCTGTCCCCAACTTTAGAACTAGGATAACATAATTATCCATACTTTATACTTTAGAAATATTAATATAATATTCCTTGCACCCCGACCCTAGATTATCCCTTTTCCTTAACTTTTGGCCCTCCGTTTCCCTAACTGGGGGAATCTATTCCCCCTTATATTTTATCGTGGTCGGTTTGTGTGAAACGATGTATTTATATTAATTGTGAGACATGTACAAAAACAGGCACAATGGCCTTTAGCAGGCTCTAGGCCTAATAAAAGAAACATAAAGCATCCTAGCTTATAATGGCGGCTCACCGATACTTGAAGGTAGCAACATATACACAAGGGTTCTTGCCTCAATGCTCATTACACTTAAGATGTTGTGCCGCGGTATCACGGGATGTGCAATATTTTCTTCGCGCCAATACATGCACACACTACACCATGGAAAGTACAAGAGCCAAAAATATATCAAATAACTCACTAGCTTAAATGCACTTGGATTATATTTTACGGAGTTGGGGCTTCTCTTTGGGGATATTACAATCCCTCCTTATTATGAATTGTCCTCGGTGCATCATATACACATATACAACAAAAGGGCGCAAAAATCCTCGGTACATTATATACCATGTACCATTCAAATTCTTTAAAATCTCCAATCTTTAGCTATTGAAATATTATTACCCATCTAGTGCTCTACTTTTCGGCACCAATTCTAGTACTTATACGGAAATTTGAAGTCAATTGCTCTATTCCATAGAGCTAGTTTAGGAAATAATTCAACTCATTTTTCCTTATTACATGATTCAATTAAACTTCATTGAAGCAACAACTAGATTTAGATCCATGACGTTCCCTTGACCCCTTATATCTCATTGTTGATAAACTCTCAGTGTCATATCATCCCCAAGAATGGGACATGACTCCATCAGGACAATGGCTTCACAAGATAACCATGGACCACAATCAATATCAACATAATCTAGTCCAAGGTACCAAACCTAATGACACTCCAATAGCGGTCTCTTTTCCTCACGTAGCGGCCTGGCCAAAGGTATTTATGCACCTTCTTTGTTCCAGCAGTCCATCGGTTGCTAAACTTCCCTTCCAGGGCTCTAGTACAGGCCAACCGGAGATCTCAAAGCAGAGTGGCTCTAGGAGTTTCAACTTTAATCATTATCATCTCACTTGCATCATACACATGCAGTTATCATGAGGGAGCATTATAAAAATTCCATTTCATAAATCAAATTAATTTCATAAGAATTCCAACTTTCCCAAAATATGAAATTCTATTTTATAATTTTTCATGGTTATTGGAATAATAGAGATGTGGTTTCCTTGTGGCTTTTCGATGACACCATGCTAAATACCATTTTCTCATGCAATGATTATGGTGCACTTACAACCAATATGAAATTATTAGGTATTTTCTGTATATCTTAATTCAACATGTATAACACCTTATGCATTGATCTTAGAATTGCTTGCACCTGGCAATTCAATCACAGTCTCAAACAATTCAAACCAAATATCAATGAATCGTATTCTATTCATATTCCTTATTCATAATTAGCCAACAACAAGTTCATTTCTTAATTTTCACGAACGCAGAATTTTGTATTGTAGTCATATTCATGTGACCAACTCACTTCTGCTTTCATGTTGCAATGTTTATCAATTCTGAAATGTTCTCAACTTCATGATATAGCAACATGTCAACCATTAGTATAATTATTTCCATGGCAAAATTGTATATACATGCACTCACAAAATGCATTGAAGTATGCTATTCCATCATGTATAGGTACAATACGCGCCTTACTAGGCATGAGTGCAAAACTCAATGCCTATTTATTCAATGCGCCCTTGCATTGATTTTGAGTAAGGATTTATCTAAGTCATGCATCTCACCATCCATAAATTAGAAATCTGGACAATGTCTTGACATCTTCTCCACACACTTCCCATTGTCATCACAATTGCTTGGATACCTTCCTTTTCGACCCGAACACTACATCAAGAATACAATTTTGTAGTGTTTATTAGTGTTATCAAAAAGGTTGCGGTCTAAGTTTTATTTAAAGGTAGGGAGCTCATTGGGTATTTGTGTGGCTCATAACCTTTCCAAATCCATACCTTTCCATATCAAACCATGTCCACGGTATCATGCATGACTAGCTTTCTTAGCACCATTCACATAACAAGTTATTATCTTTTATTTTCTTTGGTTTCATTCCCTCATATTAAAATTAACATGATTTGATCACTTTATTAGATTATTGTGCAATCAAAATTTAAAAGCTTTGATAACTATAGCAGACCTCTAGCCTTTACCACCTCTATTGGTAGCAATCTAAATCGATACGCCAAACAATACCATACAATAGTATAAAAATTCCAATTTGGGGAAGTATGACCTAGATTTCCCTTTGATTATACAACATAATTTCAAAGATATACTTACGCATGGCTTCCATTAAGCGGGTTTATTAACTGCACGATTAAGGCTGATTGCTATAGAAGTTTTCGTAGCCGCTTATCAACCTTATAATTCAATATTCCAGCCTTATGTTGCTTCCTTCCATGTGAAACAACATTATGTTAACACTTACAGGCAATGCAAGCATTCTCACATTATGTTTGTGCTAAAATCCATAAAATACTTGTTGCTACAGTAATTGCATCAACTTCTTTTCTTCTCGTATCATGTTTCCTGGTTTATCCTAGAAGTTTTCCATTCTTCTGAATTCCTGATCCTTCAAGTGCTCTTCATTGTAATCATTGTGCATGATTATTTCTGATGTGATCACTTTCTAGCCAAAACACTCTTGGTTGCCTTTTATTTTCCATCCAAATACTAAAATAACATTAACCTTCATATTTTGTTTTATTTCCTGGATCCATCTATCAGAACTTATACTTGGATGAATTATAATTCGATCTTGTTGTCTTATATACTATGGATCTTCAACATCCATTTGGCCACTGGCTGAACTATTCTAAGCTCTTTGCCAGTGAATAATTTAGTATTTGAGTTTTATTGCATTCTTCTCCACTCCTTTCCAACTAGCCTCAAACTTGAGCACGCCAGCCAATTCTCTTAGCATGCTGTAAGGATGGACATATGCCTCCTTCTTTAGCTGCATAGAATTAATTAAAAGCACTCAATACAGATTTTAACTTACCAACATAGTTTCATGTGGTACCTCCACCCCCTGGGCATTGTCACTCATGGATCCATGCCATTTGAGATGGTTTCTTCTCAAGCACCATCTCTTTTTCATTCAAAACCATGAATAGAACCATTTTATTCTTCATGGTTCTTTACTAACTCTCTACATAAATTCATTTCACCTTTAAGTCTCTCTTGGCTTTGACATCTTCATGTTATTGTGGAAATATCTTCAATACTTTTGGATGCATCCAATAATATATACTACTATTTTCATGCATCAATAATATATACTACTTTTGGAGTGTTTTCATGCATTCCCATTTGCTTGATATTTACCCCATGAATTGTTCTTCTGTTATTCTAGGATGTTCGTGGACTTGCAACTACATATTATGTTGATATTAATTTTCAGCATCCCACTATTGCTTGGATCCCTCTAATCCAACTCCAACATATTAATTATTTTCAGTCATGTTTTTCTAAGTAACCGGACAGTTAACATCAGCTTCCTTCTTGGGGTGCCAGTTTTATCCCTTCCTTAGTTGATCATGTCGACACTTGGATTTTCTTGATGACTATTAATTTCTCCACATTGTCTTGCCCAATGCAGTTTCAGCTTTGCCTTGCACAATGCACTTCTATCATGCCATATTGATGCCATTCATACCATGATTCCACTACACACTCCGATAACCATAAGGGAAACATTACTCTAATTTCACTTGGCTAATCCCTATATATGATTCACTCTTTATCCAAATATTCATTAAGCCTTTTTATTTATTCGATTACTATCATTATGATAGTCAATTCCTTTTATAATAGATCTTACTCTCATGCATTTCTTAATCTGTATATTGGTTTCTTTGGGAGTGATTGAACTTTCACTAATTCATTCATTACATGATCTATTCCTCTATCTGGATTCCATTGAATACTTGACTAACATGGGAGGACTTCATGGTGGCCTCCCAAGATTTTATGGCTACACTTAGATTCATACCTTGACATTTTGTGGTCTTGGATTTTGATCATCTTATGAAATATTTTGTCCTAGCACTCTTTCCTTGAGTACCTCTACTTATTTTTAACTAAACTTAAACCTTCTCCTCTGTTAATAACTCAAGGTTTTTAACTGCACTTAAAATGTGCGATTAGACAAAACCTTGTTAGGTTAACTGACTCCATAATTTCATGAAAAATATGAACCATTTGGTTTAATAATACATCAGAATTATTTCTTACGATTTCACCTGGAAATTTGAATTCCTTGATCAATTTTATAGGTGGATATTTAGATTCCACTTTTCAATACCTTTACAACACCTACTCCCATGTAATTTGCTCAAGACTTAGAATTGAGCATAAAGTTATGGCTAATTGAAAATTGCCCAATAACCTTTTTGTTCATTCTTCAACTAGCATGAAGTTTTGCCTTGTAGATATTCATGTACCTACTTCCTTTTGGAATTTTGTGGGAGATCAATTGGGTTTATTAATATACATCTTATGAAAACTCTATCCAAGTTTCACCTCATTATGGGTTCTAGGCTGCATGGATTCTGACCGAGGATATATGACAAAATACTATATTGTAATTGATATACTACTGGTGCCTTATTTTCCATATTAAACACTTTAACATGCCCAAAAATTTAATTCCAGCTCTTGGAATGTCTTCCTATGGTTCCATATATTTCCATTGACTACTCCTACACCTCAATCTGATTCAGGAGAAGAAGTTATATGTCTCTTTGACGTTATATGGGTCTTAAAATTTACATTCCACTGTTTGTGTTGTAAATTTCTCATAAAAGCTCCATTTGACAAATGTTTTACACCATTAGAAAGATCTCTCGACCCCTTTTATTTGAGCTGTAGATATTACTTTTTCTTGTGATTTTTAGTTGCTCAAAAACACTCTTAAGGAGCCTTCAAAAAATGCGTTGTAAAAGATGGCGTTCAAATGATATAAAACATGGTAGAAAATCATTGGTTTTTTACATTTGATGTTATTTTCCCTTCAAACAAATTTATTAGCACATATATCAATCTGTGAACCCATATTAACCATGCACAATAAAAACACAGAATTAAATCATGCTTCTCTCACTTTAAAACCATTTTGTATCACTTCTATGTCCACTTATGCTTGTGCCACAGTACTTTTGTGTGTGGCGTAAAATCCTTCTTGAGTTTGGTTCTGTACTAATACCCGGTTCGCATACAATTTTTTGTCGTGCGATAATTACGCAGATTGTACTCTATGCATGCTTCATTACCATGGTTAGTATGCCCCACCGCACACCAATACTCTGCGCATACCATTAATTAAATTGTCGCGCGATAACATATACCTACATTGCGTGTGTACCAACAAGATTCCTCTGTGCTCTGTCAATACTTCGCACATTATGTGCACCATTATTATGAATGTCCACACCGTGCAAAATTATTATGTGTGTGAATTCCATGATTCTAAGAAGTTTAGTGCGTACACCCGCGCACCAATATTTTTCAGCATAAAATTTTCCACGTGCATACGACACCATATTTTTTTCCCGTAGCGATGAGTAAGGTTTGTATGTAGGACCTGCATGTTATCGGTACCCGCAACGCAAATTTAACACCGCATTATCCAGCTTACGTAATACCTTGCTGGGCGGTCTTGGTACCTATCAGATATTTTTCAGCACATTACTTACATGGAATTTTTTACATTAAGCCTTCCTTTTATTCACCTTTATGTAGCATCAATTCCTGCATTGAATTCCGGCTGCAGTGGGGATTTTTTCGCTTTTCCCCAATTTACCATAGACATTGTGACATGAGGAATTCATTCAATTTCACCTTGATAATACCAGTTCAATCTCTGCAACAACAAATGGTTGTGGGTTGACATTTATGGAATCAATTCACCCAAAAACAATTCACGGTGTGAATTTTTAATTGAAAACTTGCTCCAACTGACATGTCTTCCTTGTGACTTCAAATTCGACCAATTCAGGGTCTGAATTTGCTAGAACTTATATTAAATCGATAATATCTCACCACATGATCTAATTTCTCAATTTTCCCATGGAATTTAACAATTGGGCTTTTAAATTCCGCTGGCTTGTTGTTTACTTTTTTACCATGGTTCGTAATTCAAAGGAATTTGGCCACTTCGAATAAATCCTCTGTGAAATTTCACTTCAACAGAATTACTTTCCGGCCCATCTGAACCGGTGTTGAAAGCGAGCTTTGATACCATTTTGTAATATCCCCAACCACCAACGGTCCGGGCCATCCCACTACTGGGACACTTTACTTGGCTCTACGAAACCGTTTTGTAACATCCCAACCATCCATGGGTCCTTATACGCTTGAAGAACACTAGTTCTCTTATACCATTTTGTAACATACTCAACATCCAAGTTGAGCTATGCCACATAAAATCTTCTATATGCATGCGATTAAAACCTATCCATGAGAACTCTTATAGAAGCTTATATATATATATAGCATTGAACAAACAAATACATTATGTAAATGCTCAGATTCACAGCGAGAGTAGTGAAAGTAAACATGCTCTGATCAATACCCATAAAAGAAAATAAACACATTTATAATCGCACATATAATAACCCATAAAAGTATACGCAAATAACAATGCGAGGAATGTAAGAATTTTATCACGCAGTTGACACTTATCTTTGCAAGAATGTCACCAATACATGCATACCTTCCACGAACCTGACCTTAGACCACCTTTGTTCATCACTCCTCAACGTGCAGAGTCACCCATTTGGGATATTAAGCCTCCACTTAGGGAAAGGGGTTCCTAACCTTGCTGTGTCTCATGGAAAATGGAAGACTCCATCGCAGTTACCTACTCAAACCCACATCCCTCCCAGGTCTCATTTCCCATGCACATCCCACCCAAGGAAGTGTGCCCCTTCTTTCTCATGGGTCCCTCGGCCTTACTTCCCCTTCAAGTCTCTAGCAATGGGGCCGGAAGGAAGTCTCGAGCCAATAGTTGTAGTTTAGTGCAGCCGGAAATCGATTTCCAACAATTCTCTCACTCGGAAAATTGCTCACGGGCTTGAAAACTTGCCTCTTCAATATCCCACAGGATTGAAAACTCGCTTCTTTAGTCCAGTTCCCATGCTCACCAACTAGATGAACAAATATGGCTATGGATACGGGTTTGGAGTGCGGTGAGCATGGCCAAGAGTTATGGAGGTCAATTATTCGTGGAGTGAAATATCTGGGATGGATGCATGGTTGAATGCATAATCAGAAAATGATGGAAGAAGTGTCCAAAATGAACTAAGTCCCACAATAGCATGCATGTCCCCAACTTGACACTTTTCGTGTTGGGAATGCCTATTACTTGTCCCCAACTTTGGAACTTAGGATAACATAATTATCCATACTTTATACTTTAAGAAATATTAATATAATATTCCTTTTTTTTTTTTTTCATAAATATTAATAAAATATTCGCTCAGACTTAAGTCCCACTACTTTTCCCTTTTCCAGTGGTGTTCACCACCCATATCTTTTTGTATGGTTTGTTTGCGCACAACGATGTATTTATACTAATTATGAGACATTACAAAAATAGAAGCATTGGCCTTTAGCATCTAGATCTCTTCGGCCTAATAAAAGCATAAGCATCCTAGATACCATAATAGCGGCTCACCGTACAGAAATATGCTTATACACAAGGTTCAGCTCAATATCAAACACTTAAGATGTTGCTACGGTATCACGGGATGTGCATCATTTTCTTGGAATTACATGCGTGCACTACACCATGGAAAATGAAAGCCAAAATATATCAAACAACTCCTGCATCTTAAGTACATTACATTTGTTTTTGGGGTTCTACTTGGGGATATTACATAGAAAAATATGAAAATCAATGCAAAGGTGCATTGAATGGATATGCATTGTGGAAGTTGCATAGCACATAGTAAGTAGTAGATGTGCACTTATGCATGATAAATTGTTATGCTTGAATGCATGCATATATGTTATGTAATGGAAATAATTATACTAACAAATGAAATGTTACTAAATCATGGAGTTGAGAACATTTCAAGAACTGTTGAACATTGCAACAAGAAAGTTACAATTCAAGTAGTCGCAGGCATTGACTACAGGAAATTTTTTGTTCAGAAAATTGAGTAATGAACTTTTTTATATTAATTGTGAACATGCATATGCATAGAATAATAACTTCGTTCTATTTAATGAATGTTTTAATGGTTGGCCGTTGGGTGTTAGTGTGAACCAATTCTAAGATAAATTTGTAAGGTTTTGGTACATTTTGCAATGAAAGTATAATGTACAATAAATACTGATAATATGTTGGTTTAATGCAATATGGAAGCATTGTAGGAAAGTGGTATTCAGTATGGTACTTGTTTAAATCCATAATGAAGACTACATCCTACTAATACTTGAGAAACATGAAAAAACAATTATGGTCGTTTCATATTTTTGGGAAAATTTGAATTCCTTATGAAATAAGTTTAGAGTTTCTAAATAATTTTTTATAATGTTTTCTATAATAACTATATGTGTGTGTGTCTGGTGAGATAATATTAATTAAATTTGGAATGCTTGGGAAGAACAACTATTGTTGGAACCTTTAGACCCTATAAATGTGAAAAGATTGGGGTTCTAATAATTGGTTAGTTAGCTCTCCTTATGTTAATCCTTGGCGGGATGGATTTTTGAAGGAATGTGTAGCAGTGAAGGAATACCTGATCCTAGAAGGTGTGCAACAAGGAAGAGGAAACTTCAGAGGGAGTGTTGATAGCATGGTAGTTGTCATAATGAAAGGTGTGTCAAGTGGAATGGGTGAGTTGAATGATTTCCTGAAGCATCTCCATGGAATAAAGAAAATGACTTCCATCTACACTATGAATACATGAATTAGTTGCTTGGCTTGAGCACCAAGTGGATAACAAGATTCCAATAGCAAAGACTTGGAGCTTTTGAAGATTTTGAATTGTACATGGGTATATAATGCACTAAGGACCCGATTACTAAATAAGGGGAAGGCAATGCAATATCCCTAGGCCTAAACTCAATTGTAAATATGAATGTAAAATGTTTTATAGGCTAGTGGTAAGTTATTATAAATCAGGCTTATGTGACTATTAAGTGGAGAGCCTATATGTTGTTCAAGGCTAGTGAGCCTATTTTTGTACATGTAAACACTCATATAATTAATAAAATACATTGTTGCATGTAGACCAACCACGATAAAAGAGTATGGGAATAAAATCCACTAGGAAGGGAAAGGGGATAAGAGAGCCTAGAAAGGGGCTAATATAGAGAGCTTATTCCCAAAGGAATATTATAATACTACTCCTAAATACAATGGAGAGGATAATTGGCCACATCCTAAGTTCTTATGGGAAGGAGAATGAATCACAAGTGGAGATAAATGAGCTCCCCTTGATATCCATGTGTCATCAAGGGTGCATGAAAATAAATGTGGGGGAAATTAGTCCATTTCCCACTCACTTTTAATCCATTCATCCCAATCATTCCATGTTCTGCAACATTCGAACCTCTTCATCCTTCAAGCACTCCTAGAGTTGTATGTGGTACCTCTCTATCATCCTTGGTGCCATGTACCTTACAGAGGCTAGTATTGTTACATTACCTACACCCGATATTGTTACTACCTTATGGTTGTTGTTATCACCTATTCCTTACCCAAACTTTTTATTTGCTTCCATCACACATTACACAGTTGACTTAAGGTTGAATTTGAAGAAGCGGGGTTGTCATGCCCAGATGGGATTGAGGTTGGTTTTAGAGACACAATGGATTGAAGGCCCGGGTTAGGCCATGAGAGAATTTATTTCAGTGAGAGAATTGTTGGGAATTGATTTACTCGAGGAATAGCTTGCATCTCACAGTGATTTAGAGACTTCTGTTTGGCTTTGTTCTTGAAGCCACAGGAAGGGAAGTGAAATGACCAAAGGATTCTTGGTAGAAGGGGAACACTTCTTTGGGGTAGGTAAATGCATGTGGGAAATGATGCATGGGTTGTTAGTTTGAGTTGGCACCTTACGGAGTTGATCTTATTGTCTGAGACATATCATCACAACTAGGAATCCCTTTACCTAGGTGGAGTTTTAGTCCCAACTTGGGATGACCTTTGATAGTTTTGAGCACCGTGGTCTAAGGCTGAAGGGATAATGGAGTTTTATGCCTTGATTGGTGATATTCATACCAAGATAAGTGTAAATTGTGTGATACATTACATGTTGCATTATTATTTATTCATTTTGTTTTCTGGGGTTTCCTGTGTATGTTTCATGTGTATTTATAGTATTATTTCGCATGTATTTGCAGAGTTTCTATATGCTTTAATTGTTGTATACATTTTGAAAAATTTGTAATGGTTTACTCTAGTAGAATGCTAGGAATATTACAATAGTTTTTCATGCATATTGGTATTATTTCCAAACAACTCTATTCACATGCAAAATTGAATTATTTAATTTAATGGTATCGAATACAAAAATTTATGTATGGCATAACTTGGTAAGAGTTTTTTTATGGAGTAGCATGTGAATCGAACTGGGTCACCAGGTGGGTGTGTTAAAATATGGTATAAGGCATGAACATTTTAGGCTGTGACCTAAGCTTGGTCAATGGGGATGTTACAAGACTGTTCCCCTGATGAAGCAAGAATTGTTTTCCTCTATGGTCCAAGATGGTTTTGGTGGATGATGATGCCATCAATAAGATGGTAATGTATTGCATGATAGGGGGCCCTTCCTGCTCATCTATCTCTCGGTACTCCACGTCTACAACCTTAGGGGAATCGATAATCATAAACTTATTTATTCCTAGAAATGGGGGATAATAGGTATTTATTTGATGATACACCTCACCTCTTGGGTCACCTTTCATCATAGTATCCAATAAACATGGAACTTGGAAGATATGTGCATCGACTACAAATATTTGAACAATGTTACACTCAACAACTGGTACCCTCTACCCAGGATCGATGATCTATTGGAATAGTTGCAGCATGCCAAGTAATTCAACAAGTTGGATCTCAAATAAGGATACCACCAAATACATGTTAAAGAAGAAGACACATGGAATACCAGCTTCAAGATAAAGGCAAGGTTTGTATGAATGGTTGGCCATGCCATTTGGTTTACATAATGCACCAAATACATTTATGAGAGGCCAGATGAATGATGTATTGCACCCAAATTTAGATTCATTTGTTATAGTGTATTTGGATGATATATAGGTTTATAGCTCTACACAGGAGGAGCACATCTCACTTCTCATGCAAGTGTTAAGAGACTCTAAAAGCATTGATAGTTGTTGGCTAACCTCAATAAATGTGATTTTCTCAACAATCATTGGTTTATTTGGGGTATGTGATTGATAGAGGTGAGCTCAAGATAGATCTTGAAAATATGGAGGCTATCATGAAGTGGTTAGTTCCTACAATTGTCATTGAATTTAGGAGATTTATTGGAATTATCCAGAGCACCCTCACAATTTCGCATATTTTTTTTCATGGAGTGGTTACCACTCCATGCCTAACAAAGTGGAGAGTTTCCAATGGGGAGAGAGTCAACAAAAATATTTTGTTGAGATGAAACACTAGATCAATCAAGCACTAGTTCTCGAATTGCTTAACTTGTAGAATCCCTTTGAAGTGGAGAAATGTGCAAGTGGCTATGCAATGAGAGTGGTTTTGATTCAAGGAGGTAAAGCAATATGATATCATTCTAAGATGTTTCATGGGGAGTTTTGAACTACCCTACATATTATAAGTAACTCAACTCCATGTTTAAGTCTATTAAGAAGTGGAAGTACTATATGATGGTAAAGAAACCATTATCCACACATATCACCATTATCCATGACCTTTAAAGGAAACCCTCTGTAGAAACCCTTTCCTTTAGGGTGTACTTACTAGGAAACCATGACATTCATTATTGTACTGAGGCCAGGACCAAGGTTCAATGCTCAACAGCATAACAAAACCCTAACTATTGTCCGTTTTGGCAACACCTATAGAAGCTGATGAGTCTCACCTGAGGTAGAGGCGAGGGGGGTTACAAGGCGTGGAATTTAATAATGAAAATTTGGGACCACACGGATCTTTATTAATAACACTTAGCGGGATATTCTAATAACACTTAGGAATGTGCATTAGTTCATTCATCTTATTAACATCACAGAATATACCTAATGATAGCTTGGCACATTAGAAATACATATTAAGCACTTAGCATTATAAGTTAAATCTAACATCCATTCATCCTTAAAACAAATAAAGAACTAAGAAACAACGGATCATCTATCATACATAATAATCAAGGCACTGGGCAGATTCATAACATTAACAACAAAGAACAAAGCAAATAAAGAGACATAAGATATCGTGGTTCACCCAGTAGTGGAAGGCTATGTCCTGTACTTCACCTTCTTTATTATTCTTCCATCTCTTACATTCGGTGACTTGTCCCACTAATCCGCAGTCGAAGAGCTTCACATGAGACCCGAGGGAGATATGCACTCTTTGCCAGATCCTCCTTCCCAAAAGTAGGTCAAGGCATAGAGCCAACTTCTCTACCAAGCCTGAGGCTTTACATACACATTTTGCGGCAATGCAGAACTACTTGCCACATAGCCGCTTCCCACTTCACAAAGGGCTTCTCTTCCTTCTTCACCACCATACATTCTTACATTATTTATACTTTTACAATTTCTTATAATAAGGCCGAAGCATGGGTAAACACCATGGGAAGACATCCCATAACCATTACAAAACCCTAAATAACCCTTTACAAAGCCCACAAAATGGGTGGGGTTTGGGATGCGAGCTCCACTGGGTACTTCATCCCGACCATCCTATAGAAACCCAAAAGTGGTCCCAAACACGACCAGGTTTCCTCAAGAGGTGGTGGGGGCCAACACTCATTAAAGGTGGAATAGGGGAAAAATGTATAATTTCTAAGCAAATGTTTTCAAAATCAGAAAGGATCCTTTGCAACATGTTCAAATGATTCAAAATATTAAAATGACACTTATGTGATACAGGACTTGTTACCTCATGAACCAAGTTTTTCCTCTATGGTCCAAAGTGGGTGGGGTGGATAATGATTCCATCGATCAAATGATAATTTGTGTGGTATGATAGGGGACCCTTCCTTCTCATATACCTCTTGTTACTCCATGTATTCCAACATGTAGGCCTTGGACATCATCTCCTTAGTTATTCTAGAAAATGGGGATATGGTTATTTATTTGATGATGCCTCACACTGCTTGTGGTCCACCTATCATCATAGTACCCGATAAGGATGGAACTTGGAAGATATGTATCAGCTACAGATATTTGAACAATATTAAACTCAACAACTTGTACCCTCTACTACATCGATGATTTATTAAACCAATTGCAACATGCCAAAGCGCTCGAGGTTGGATCTCAAATCGGGGATAACATCAAGCACATGTCAAAGAATAAGACACCTAGAATACCAACTTCAAAAGAAGATAAGGTTTGTATGAATGGTTTCCCATGCCATTTGGTTTATATAATGCACATTACACTTGTGAGACTTATGAATGATGTATTGAAACCATATTTAGATTCATTTGTTATAGTGTATTTGGATGATATATTGGTTTATAGCTCTACACGGGAGGGTAGCATCACATATCATGCAAGTGTTAGAGACTCTAAAAAAGTGCTAGTTAGCTAACCTCACAAAATGTGATTTTTCTCAACAATCATTTGGTTTATTTAGGGTATCTTGATTGATAGACGAGGGAGCTCAAGATAGATCCCATAAATACAAAAACCATCATAATAAGGTTGATTCCTACTAAAGTCACTGAAGTTAGGAGATTTATTGGGGTATCAGAGTACCTAAGAATTTCATTAGAATCTTTTCATGTAAATTAGTTTGCACTCCATGCCATAATAGCAGTGATAATATTTTCCGATGGGGAGAGAATCAGGGGAAAGATTTTTCTGAGTCGAAACACTAGATCAATCAAGCATTAGTTCTCGCATTGCTCAACTTGTAGAATCCCTTTGGGGAGTGGAACTGTGTGCAAGTGGCTGTCTGTCCAATTGGTTTATGCAAGGAGGTAATCCAATATACTATCATTCTAAGATGTTTCATGGGAGTTTTGAACTACCCTACATATTATAAGGAGCTCTATGCCATGTTAAAGTCTATTAGGAAGTGGAATTACTATATGATGGGCAAGAAAACCATTATCCATGACCTTTCAAGGAAAACCCTGGTAGAAGCCCTTTCCTTGAGGGTGGCCACTTACTAGGAAACCAGGACACTCACCAAGGTGGAATAGGAAAGAGAATAATTTCCAAACAAATGTTTTCAAAATCAAAGAAGGATCCTTTACTATACGTTCAAATTATTCAAATATTAAAATGACACTTACCAGGATGCAGGACTTGTTAGCTCATGAAGCAAGACATGTTGTCATCTATGGGACAATATGGGTGTGGTGGATGATGTTGGCGTAAAATTGATCAGGCCAAGGTCCTTCTCAAGTTACCAACAAAGGTGTCCGAAGTGGTCTAGAGCCATGTAATTTTCATCTTCCCGGGAGGGAAAAAGTCTCACCAGTAAATGAGACAAGAAGAGGGGAGAGAATTAAGGTACTTATAAAAACCTATGAGTTATCAAGATTTATATTAGTCTTGTGCAAAGTGGATTAAACCTATAACATTTATGAACGTTTCCTAACTAAAAATAAACAAAATAGGGTTGTGTCGCCATTCACAATGAATAAATTTAAGTATATCAGACATAAAAATAATACTGGAGAAACATTCAATACCTCAGGAACAAATGCAAGATATATTCAAAATTTGGGCCTCAATTATATTATCATGTTAGTTTCTTCTCACAGCTTGATTCTCATACACAAGTAATCATGGGATGCTCCTCATCAAATATGAGACAATATTATAGTCTCTTGATCCTCTACATCTAGAATAATAAAAAACTCAGATATATTGATAGTTTGGTTCTTACTTAGATCTCAAGACTATCTATGCTAACAATATGTACCATTACAATAGTGAATCTCGTCACAACAACAACAACAACAACAAAACTACAATCCCAGACCTTAACAATAATAAGCAACAACCAACATCAACAACAACAACAAAACCCATTTCCAATCATGTCGGTCCTTATTCTCCATTAATCGCGGTTGGTTGAGAACTCGATATTTCTCTCTTCTTCTTGATCTTTTTGAAACTTCTTTCCTCAAAACTGATGTTTTGTTGTCCTTCCAACCTCTTTTGTTTCTTTCCTTGGTTTGTTGTCCAATAACAGAGATTTCACAACTTTTGTTCTCAAAATGAAGTTGGAAATATGGCGATGCGCCAACTTCTATCCATCAAAGCAGAAGGAGACCCCAGCGGGATCCGACCACAATCTATTGACTCACCAGGAGTCAATTGTTGACTCTTCTTTGGTCTTTGGGTTGGCTTGTTATTATTCCTTTCCTTATAGTTCCAAGTTTCTTTCATTTCCTCATTGGACTATTTCTTCTTTATCTTCTTCAAGCGAAGGTCCCAACTTGGGTACGAGTTCTAGGGATTTTTTCTTGACTCCTTGAAATTTGTCTTCTTTGTCCTGCCACTTTCTGGAAAGAAGTGAAGCTTCAACAAAAGTGATTAGGTGCATCGTGATGCATTATTTTGTCTTGGAAGAAACTAGAGAGTTCCATTCTGAGTCATCTATGGTGTCCATGTGATGCATCTGTAGGTAAGATTTATGGACTATAGGTCGAAACTCTCGTAGTTATTTCTTAGCCACAATTTGATCTTCATATAGTGCATTGAGATCATTGTCCTCTTGTTGGATATTGTCAAATTTCTCTTGTTGTTATAGTGGATCCATGGTGTTGGTTGCTTCTTCGTTGAGAGATTGGATCTTCACACATAAGTCCTCCAATGTTTGGTTTTGCCTTGAAATTATTCCCATCCAATCGCTAATCTCTTTGAAGATTTTTTTGCATTCTGCAGTCCTTTTATGAAAGGTTTCTCTTGTGTTGTTTCCTTCCAAAATGATTCTCTCCATTTTCTCTTGTAGCTTCTGGGTTGTAGTTCTACTTCTCGCTTATTGTCCTACAAGTGTACTTCGATATTTTCTACTCTTTCTACCAGCTCTGACCAGGATACCTGAAGTAATTCGATCTTCTCTACATGCTCTCTTATTGTGTTGGATTCTGTAAGTTGAGGCGTTGTCTTTCTGATGGTTATCCATGCCTATGCAAGTTATCCCTTCACCTTTTATACCTTCTTCTCTGCCTGAATCTTTAAATATTCCTTCTGCATTCATTGTGCTTGTGCAAGGAGTCCTTTTTGTTTCTATAACTTAGATTCTCGTTTGGTCTGGTGGATCCTCTGCTCTAATTATTCAATCGAGGTTCTGATTATTCCCACCAACTGCGTTGTCGGCAACTGAGAGAGATCACTCGATGAAGGAGCGACATCCAAGGATACTCAGACTTGTAGTGGTAGTCCACTAGCCATAGAATGTTCAGATGGTTTATCTCAACCTCTTCTTCCCCCGAGAATGGACCTTGCAATTGATGTGAAATTCTAGTGTTCATATCTGTTGGAAGTAGAGGGAAAAAAAAATTCATGGCCAAGAAAATCTACAATAGTTATGCACATAGATGTGGATCCTGGAGTACTAGCTCCAGTTGTTTTTTTCGAGGGGATGTTGTGCTCTTCCTGATGTTGTTTGGGGTTCTTTCTGAACCAGTTGTGCTCCTTTCCATGTTTGTAATGAACCTAAGTGGAATATTCAAATCATGAGACTTATTGAAGTGGGTTGTGACTAATACTCATGGATATAGATTAGAGAGATTAATGACTTACTCTACGTAGTTAATCCCAAAATGATATCTAATATGTTTCACCGTGGAAGCCCCTCTATGATTATCGTAAGGTGAGAGGGAGCTCTAACTGGGTGTTTCGTAAGGCACAATACTTGCTAACGTTTTCAAATGGGGTAGAAATCTAAGTGGTCTTGATTGTGGGGAAATATCCACAGTTAAGCACTTGGTGAGAAGCATCTTGGGATGGGTGTCCATCGGGGAAGTCCACAGTTCGGGGGTGAAAGCCTCAGTGATGATTGATTCTATGTGATTCATTTTCATTGGTTTCAATCCCACTACTTCACCCATGTGAGCATCACCAAATGCAATGAGTTCTAAGTGGACTACTTCCAAATCATGAGACTTATTTGTTGGATTGCGACCTAATACTCATGGATATGGGTCATATATTAATGACTTACTCTACATAATTAATCCCAAAATGATATCTAATATGTTTGCATTGTGGAAGCCTCTCTAATAACTTAAATAATAATAAGAGTGAAGGGATCTTCGCTGAATAGTTCATAAGGGCACAATACTTTAAAAGGTTTTGCAAATGGGGTAGCAATATAAGTGGTCTTGATTGTGGGAAAATATCCACAGTTAAGCACGCTTGAACCAAAGGAATCTTGGGATGGGTGTGGCCACCGAAGTCTATTGACCCAAGTTGCAAGCCCAGTGATGATTGATTCTATGTGAAGTTCATTTTGTTGGATTCAATCCCACTTCTTCACCCCTATGAGCATCACCGATGCAATGAGTGCCAAGTGGACTATTCAAATCATGAACTTTTATTAGTTAGTCGCGACTAATACTCATGGATATAGGTCATAGATTAATGACTTACTCTCAACAGAGTTAATTCAAAATGATATCTAATATGTTTACCCTTTGTGGAAGCCCCTCTATGATAAATAATAAGAGTGAAGGGATCTCTAAGCTGGATAGTTCATAAGGCACAATACTTTCTAAGGTTTTGAAAATGGGGTAGCAAGCTAAATTGGCTTGATTGTGGGGAAAACTCCACAGTTAAGTGCGCTTGAGTCGGAGAAGTCTTGGGATGGGTGACCACTCAAAGTCCCTAGTTGCAGTGTAAGCCTCAAAAGTGATGAGTGATGCTATGTGATTCATTTTCTGAATTCATTCCTACTTCTTCACCCATGTGAGCATCACCCGATGCAATGAGTGCTAAGTGGACTATTCAAATAATGAGACTTATTGGTCAGTTGCAACTAATACTCATGGATGGGTCTTAGGTGTAACACTCTACCGGTTAATCCCAAAGCCAATATCTAATATGCTTCATTGTGGAAGACCCACTATGATTAAATAATAAGAGTGAAGGGAGCTCTATTTGGATAGTTCATAAGGCACATACTAAGGTTTTGCAAATGGGGTAGCAAGCTAGGGGGGCTTGATTGTGAAATCTCCACAGTTAAGAATGCTTGATCCAGAGGCATCTTAGGATGGGTGACCACACGAGAAGTCATGGTTACAGGTGAAAGCCCCTAAAGTGATAGTTGATGCTATGAGATTCATTTTAAGCTTTAGCTTCAATCCCACTTCTTCACCCTATGAGCATCTCATCAGGTCTGATGAGTGATAAATGGACTATTCAAATCATGAGACTTATTGATCATTTGTGACTAATACTCATATATATGGGTCATAGATTTTTGACTTACTCTACAGTTAATCCCAAAAATGATATGTAATGAAACTTCTGTAGTTTTTCTCCTGATAATGGGAATCTCAACATTAACTGTTGAGAGAGGACTCTGGGTGCCTAGAAATTGCGGTATTGGAACAAGTAGTGGAATTTCTTGTTCTTGACTCTTCGCTAAAGGTAGAGTGCCTGGAATAGGTATTGATGGAGTGGATGGATTTCTCAAGGCTTCAGTGTTCAGGGTAGTGGGTTCTGGTACCTTCTCGGAAGGGTCAGGGAGATCTAGCTACATGGGCTCAGGAGAAGTGGGTTGGGATGGAATGGTTGTGTCTTGCAGTGGCGATTGGGCTTGTGGTGGTGATGGGAGTGAAGGGAGCTCTAACTGGATAGTTCATAAGGCACAATACTTGCTAAGGTTTTGCAAATGGGGTAGCAAGCTAAGTGGTCTTGATTGTGGGGAAATCTCCACAATTAAGCGCGTTTAATCCAGAGGCATCTTAGGATGGGTGACCACCTGAGAAGTCATGGTTACCAGGTGAAAGCCCCTAAAGTGATAGTTGATGCTATGAGATTCATTTCGCTGGCTTCAATCCCACTTCTTCACCCCTATGAGCATCATCTGATGCAATGAGTGATAAATGGACTATTCAAATCATGAGACTTATTGATCATTTGTGACTAATACTCATATATATGGGTCATAGATTTTTTACTTACTCTACACAGTTAATCCCAAAAATGATATGTAATGAAACTTCTGTAGTTTTTCTCCTGATAATGGGAATCTCAACATTAACTGTTGAGAGAGGACTTTGGGTGCCTAGAAATTGTGGTATTGGAACAAGTAGTGGAATTTCTTGTTCTTGACTCTCCGCTAAAGGTAGAGTGCCTGGAATAGGTATTGATGGAGTGGATGGATTGCTCAAGGCTTCAGTGTTCAAGGTAGTGGGTTCTGGTACCTTCTCGGAAGGGTCAGGGAGATCTAGCTACATGGGCTCAGGAGAAGTGGGTTGGGATGGAATGGTTGTGTCTTGCAGTGGCGATTGGGCTTGTGGTGGTGATGGAGATTACTCAATGATGATGGTTGTGTAGGAAGTAGTGTCTGGCTCGGGATCATATGTGATATTAATCATAGTCTAGGCAGCTCGAGTAGTTGCTCTAGTACGAGGTACAACCGAGGATATTGGTTCTGGGTTCAATATATTTACAGGAGAAATACTTGTTCGAGGTTTCTTGATTGAGGGATACCCTATGAAGGAAACGCCTAGGATGTCATTAACATATTTTCCTGATAGAACACCTATTCTGGGAGTTGTGGAAACATAGGCAATGTCTTCTTATTCCACTCCAAAGGTTCCTCATCCTCTTCTTCCTCTAAGTCTGTAGACATTTAGACCTTTGGCTTATTCACTGTTGGGGTAGAACTTGGCCCTACTCCTTCTTCCTACCCCCTTTTCTTCAGAGGCTCTGGTGGAAAAAGGTAATGCATACCATACTTGCATGGGCTTCTCTTAACACATGGTTATGACATGACTTCCTTGTTGAAGGCATCCTCATCCAGAGAGAAGGGTAACGACCTTGTATGGAAGTCCTCAGGCTTCGCATGTCTCGACCAAAAAAATGTGTAGTGTCGATTTATCCTGAATGTGATATTCCGTGTATTGAGATTCAATAGTTCCTGTGGTATGCGAAACCATTGAGTTGTATCTATAATATGGTTGTACCACTTCAAGAATATTGCATTATTGAAATCCATATTCTTGGAGTTCTACCTTGTGTGTCAGGGCTCGAACATATTTACTAGGTGACCCTTGTCTGTAGGGGACAATTTTCTTCTTGTGGGTGACGTCCATTTCCACATGGCGAATGAAACTAACATGTATCCTTATCTAAATGTTATGCCTTTCTCCTGAGCCTCCTCACATGCAACTAGGAGTTCCTTTAGTAGGTAGCTTCACTAGTTCAACACAACTCCATTTACACAGAATTATATCGCCGAAAGGAAATCTAAGGTGAATTCACCCTTGTAGTACGAGTGCATAACCTTGCTAACGATCACATAGCAGGTTTTCCAAACCATCTTTGGTAGTATTGGGTAGATTTTGGCCATCTGTCTGCCTCTCTGTGTATGGAATTTCTCATACAAGCTGACTTTTCCCTTCTTCTTCCAATGATTTCTTGGCCCTTGGAAACCTTTTGATACATCCTCACCCTCAAGGGATAGTCTGGTGAGCTGGTGGATATCCTCAGAATGAATCATATATCTTCTGTCAAGACATAATCTCTTGTCATGCACTCGACTAATCAAAAACTTGGTGCACCGTGCAACCTCGCCAGTGGTTCTAAAAATTGATAGATCCTTGAGGTTCATAATGGTTAAATTGAATAGGTTGATGAACTCTACCTTTGACACAAACTGCATGCATCCTAGTGCATCAGGAGCCAAGTCCAAGAATACACTAATATTCATCTACAGGAACAATACTTGGTCTGTTAAGTCGAGGTCAAGGATTTATACCTTCTTGACCTTTCCCTTGACATCGCCCATGATCTCGACCCGGGGGTCACACGACTCGTTTGGAATTGCCTCTTTCGGAGATGAGGTCCGATGTCCTATTTCTCTTATCATGTTGGCTTTGAATTTCTTAGAAAACTTAGATAGACTAAGTAGGGGATTGAGGTCACGGCTGGGAGAAGGATATCAAACAAGCTAGACGAGTGCATATAGCACAAGAAAAAACATAACTAATGGAAACAATGAGCCTCACTCATGAATTCACAAAA
The DNA here is from genome assembly GCA_010110895.2 of Picea sitchensis. Classification (NCBI taxonomy): domain Eukaryota; kingdom Viridiplantae; phylum Streptophyta; class Pinopsida; order Pinales; family Pinaceae; genus Picea; species Picea sitchensis. The sequence goes on from SNQJ01S0078602.1 coordinate 41,574, forward strand.
TATTATACGTGGGATAATTGAAGAGATTTGTAATTAATCCTAATGATAGTCATTATGAAATCATAAATGAAGCCGCAGGATGTGGTGTCCGATGGGACTTGTAATGGGGTAAGATCTATAGGGTGATATTGACCTTTAATGAATGAACTAATAGGGATGTGGTCGACATGAGGGATTATAGTTTTAATGGTTGAGAATATCGATGGGGATATCAATGGAATCCATGCATATCATGCCTTTATGGCTGAATAGAAAGGTCTGATGGGTTATTGTAGGTACCATAAAGCGTATGATTGGGCAGGATGCGTGTGGCACATGGGCTATGATATAGTTTGGATTCGTCCCTGCTCCGACCACAATGGGGGTCCCTGTCATATTTAATGACTTCATTTAATGTAATGGTGTCTCTTTAGATCCTGTGTGGTTGAGTAATCAATTCTACACAAAATAAATGCTTAGACCGAAAGAAGTGTATGTCGTGGCACACAAATGCATACTCTGGCATTATTAACTGAATTAAAGAAATTGCATGAAATTAAAATCTAACTACTGTACATGCTCCTTTGGACTAGAGAAATAGTCCTTTGGCTCAATATTGGGAAATATAGGGTTTTAGGCAGGCACCATTCACCCATCTTAGTCGAAGGATACCATCCATTTGTGCTAGCTTGACTGCACCAGAGTGTCGGATTTATGCAACTATGAATGGGCCCAACCAATTCATGCGCAACTTTCCTGGATGTTTCTGATATCGTCTATCGTAGAGTAGTACCTTATCCCCTTGCGCAAATATTTTAGACTTAATATGCTTGTCATGCCAAGATTTGTTTCTATATTTCTCAACCATCTAGTGAAAATCTGCTAGAAATTTTGCTTCATCAAGTTCTTGCAAGTCTACAATCCTCTACGCAATTGAGTCATCATATGTCATGTGTGTAGCCTGTGCTATATAGAGACTAGGGGAAATAAATTATGCAGGTACAACAACTTATTTCCCATCAACCAACTAAAATGGAGTATACATGTGTATATTCTTCATGGTAGTCATGTAAGCCCACAAGACTGTTGGAACTCTATCATCCCATTCTTCCATGTTTACACAACATACTTTTTTCAGTTCTCTTTACATAATTTTATATGCCTCCACTGTACCATTATCTTGTGGATGGTAGGGACTTCTCTTATGGTGTTATATAAGGAATTTTGTTTTCAACATTGCTATTGTGCTGCTGATAAAGTGACTACCTTGATCACTGGTCAAAATTCTAGGACATCCAAACCGAGTGATGACGTTATCAAAGATAAATCTACCAGTTGTATCTGTCGAACAGTCTTGAACTTCCTCTACTTCATCCCATCTTGTGAGGTAATTAGTTGTGGTAATGATGTATCTAGCCTTTGAGTGCTTAGCTGGGGGGTTGATCGGTCCAATAAAATCAACAACCCACTTCTCAAATTATTGAAGTGCCCTGATTAGATGAAGAGGTAATTCATCTATGTGTGATGGATTTCCTACTCTTTGGTAGATGTCGCAAGATCCAACATACTCATTAGCATCTTTAAATAATGTATCCCACCATAATCCTTCTTGAAGTACCTTCTGTGCAGTAGATTTACCTTCAACATGTCCTCCTTCCACTCCACTGTGGCATTCCCACAGGGTATCTTTCCTTTTGTGGTTCAAGACACATATCCTAAGGATGTTGTCTAGTCCCAATTTGTAAAATTGTCCTAAAATCAATTGATAGTCTGTTGCACGAACCACCATATGTCACTTTTTGGTTGTGGAGTACATTTCTGGGTAGGTCCCTTTACTGAGGAAGACAACAATGTAATTAAGATACTTTGGGATGGCCTTATTTCGAAACAAGTACACATCTGGGAGATGATCATCCACTGCTCCACCACATTCCCCTGAATCCAACCTAGAAAAGTGATATGGACCTACATTGCATCTTCTTGGTTTGACAATTACTTCAAACAAAAAATCTTGAAAAAGCAGTAGCCACCTGCAAATTCTTCCTTCAAGTATTGGCTTATTGATTAGGTACTTCAATTCATAATGGTCAGGGAAAAACTTGAAATGAGAGCCTAACAAGTAGTGTCTAAACTTTTGTAATGCATAAATAATAGCTAGACCTTCCCTTTTAGTCGTTTTGTAATTGTGTTCAGCTTGCGAAAGTTTTCTGCTAACAAAGTATATAGGGTGGTCCATATTACCTTCCCCTGGTTGTGCTAAAATGGCTCCCAAGGCAAGGCCTGATGCATCCACATGTACATGGAATTCAATTTCCCAATTGGGAAATATCAATATAGGTGCATTACTTAGTTTTTCTTTGAGAATGTCGAATGCTTTGTCACATTCTGGTGTCGACCAAAATAGTTCGGACTTCTTCAACAATTTTTCTAGAGGTGTGGTGATAGTTTCATATCTTCTGATGAACCTATGTTAATATCCTATATGTCCCAGTGTAGAGCACAACAATTTATCACTTGTAGGTGGTGGCATGTTTAGAATGACCGGAACTTTAGCTGGGTCTACCAAGGCTCCTTCTCTGCTTACAATATGGCCTAGCAGATTGAGATGTGGTACACAGAAAATGCACTTCCTTAAATTCAAAGATATATACAATTCATGACATCTATTAAACATTAACTGGAGTAGACCTACATGGTATTTTAATAGGCTATATACCATCTAATCATCCATGTATATTTCTACAAACTTGTGGATGAACTCTCGAAATGTTGCTATTACGATCTGAGAGAAGACTGGAGGGGAATTATTTAACCCAAAGGGAATTACATTGTATGTCAATGATCCCCATTTTGTTATGAATTTAGTATTCTTCTTGTCTTCTTCTACGATTCTGATTTGATGATATTCTGAGAATTCATCTGTAAATGAATAAGATTCTTTTCCCATAACCTGATCTAATACTTCATCACTTAAAGGTGTTGGAAATGAATCATGAACACATGCATAATCCATACTTCTGTAGTCCACACATACCTGAATTTATTCTGTATATTTCTTACTCTGGATAACTATGGCGCTAATCCGTTTTGCTTCTTCGATTGGGAAAATAAGTCCTGCGGAAAGCACTTTGTCCACTTATTTCTTGACCTTCTCTTTTATTATAGGATTAAGGCGGTATGGTATGTGCTTCACAGGTCTTGAGCCAGGTTTCAACTTGATTTTCATTTCTCCCATGGATCATTTTATACCTTTTAGTTCTGAGAACATTTTCAGAAACAAGTCCTCATACTCCTGCAATAAACTATTTACTTCATTCATAGTTTTTTCATCCCAATAATCTCCTATAGAAGCTATCTTAGGATTCTTTTCACTCCCTATATTAACTTTCTACAACTTCAGTGGATGGTTATAGAATCTATAGGTGTAATTAGGTATGGCATCTTGAATTTCTCTACTGTCTTTTGTTTCTTTAATGTTTAAGTTTGTAATCTCTTCTAAGTCATCGGGTTTTTCTAGGCCTTTATCAACTTTACATAAAGGTACAAGTATCTTATCAATTTCAATATCCAAACTATACTGAAGCAAATGAACATGGTTAGCACATACTATTGGACTTGATATCTTTTTGCAAATGTCTGTAAAAATAATTTCCATGATTCTTTGAAGGACTATGTTGAGCTCAGGGTACTTACTTGTAAAGGAGAAATCCTTGCAAAATTGGTCTTGTAAGGTCTGCCAACAACTCTTTTGTCTTATGGTCTCCTCGTGTATATACCAGGCCTTTGGGATTGTCCCTAATGAATGGATAAATAACTGAACCCATAGGTGAGAGGGTACTTCTGCAACTCTCCACTGCTTTAAGCAATTTTCAATATGAACTTTAGGGTGAGATCATCCATCGAACAGTTGCACATATTGAAAATCTATAATCATATTTTCTTTCAACTGATCCCTACTTTGGAATCGACATCGGATGGCTTGTTTTGTGTCTTCCCACTCCATAATCAAGGATTTATGGGTGACCCACCATCTAGTGGGGCTATCTTGCAAGTCTACGTCAAGAACGAAGATCCTTTGATCCATCGTTATTTCCTCTTCCATGGTGATAATAAAATTGTGTACCTTGGAGGTACCATTATATGTCGAGTGTTCTCTGGCCTTAGTTCCAATCCATATCGTTTCCCTGATAGTTGTGCATCATCTTGACTCATTTGAACCTTGCTGCCAACTATCAAATGCTACTTTTGAATCCTTGTTAGCAGAATGTATGCTTCTCCAACTTACCAATCCATATGCAGTGGGATTTATGTAATATGGTTTTGTTCCTACTTTTATGGTGTATAATTGATCTAGAACATCTCATTCCATATTTTGGTCCACTGGTTCAATATATCTAGGACCTAAACATGGATATAAGGGTTGCACTACTTTTATCCCATCTTCTTCAAATGTCATGGTGTCCCTCTTTAGATATATGATAGCATGGTTTTCATATGCCCAATCAATTCCAAGTAGAGCAGGGTAGGGATCCTTATCTCTCATGATTTCAATTACCTCAAAATTGGTTGTGGTCTTAACTCCCGCAATATCTATTTCCACATTTTCCATCCTTCCTATTGGGAAAATGCAGTACTTGTTTTCCATTCTCAACTGGATCATGGAATGTACTAACTGAGGTTTTCCCAAATATTTCTAGGTATTTTTGGGTAGGATGTTGACATCAGATCTTAAATCTAGCATGACATATTTGATTTTAAAATCATTGAGTTGGGCTTCTAACCTAAATTATTTTCCTTACCGCACCTTTCTTCTTTGTATTCTCTAGGTATTTTTCTCAAGGAGGTTGGTCCTTAATACATCTTTTGGGGTTCCTTCATTTCCCAGTATTAGGTAAAGGGTGTGGTGCAACTTCTACATAAGTTGGTCATCCCCTAGGATATCAAAGAACAATTGAAACCACAGATTGATTACACTTTGAGATTGCTTAGAGCATTTCATTGGAATTGCATAGTTTCTAGGTATCGATGGTGAGGTAGGGGCTTGCATAAGGTTAGGTTGAGAGTTGAATTTAGGGGGATTATATGTTATTTCTAGAGTGGGGATTCTCTTAAATATTTCTATTTCATTTTTGAAAAACAACTTTTGTATCACAGGGTCATACCTGTCATCCTTGGGAACAAATTTCTGAATCTTGGGCTAACTTTTTGTATCTGCCCCAGATTTTTATCCTCCACGAGTAATGGTGTTAATATTAGTTATTTTTACCTCAATTCCCATTTTTAACTCTAGTCTTATGATATTATCTCCTCGTTGACAAACCCAATCTTCCCATTTTGCAATCAATTCTAGGAAGCCTTCAGTTGCGTGCCCATTATTCCTACAGTGAGAGCACCATGATCATCTCAGGTAAGGGTCATCTGTGTCCAAATGGACTTGTTCATTACAATTGTAACATTATCTCATCCCTCTGCCTATAATTATTCCTCCTCTGAATCCAACTCCAGCCCCACCTCCCTGGCCTCTTCTAGGTCCTTGGGGGATTTCATTTATTCTAAATGTTGTTCGGTCTAGTATTTCAACAAGCACATACGAAAATCTACATTTATTTGTAGCATGGGTCATAGATGAAAATAAATCACAATGTATTGTATTGGGTGCAGTCATGTACTTTTTCATAATAGGACATTGCCTCAGTACATACCAATGTGTTCGACAAATCTCACAATACTCCATTGTATGAGATGTTTGAGAACCTGGGAAGGTATTGTATATCCCTGGTGTATGGAATGGTGGAGTCGCGGATACTTTTTCAACTCCTCCCATTGGTCCTGAAGAGGGTCCCATCGGATTTTGAGGAGGTCCCATTCCCCTCATGCACGAACATTCATTTTCCAGATGCCCTTCTATGTAGCATCTTGTGCACCAAACCTAACGTCATCTTGGTCTTGGTGTGGTTAATTCTTGAATATTTTTCGTTAGAAATGATATTTGTCCCTGGAGTTGCGAAAAATTTTCATCTATTGCAGGCCTGGTCATCCTCATATTCCCTTGATAACCTGCCATGGCTTCGATCTTCATTGAATGTTCAAAGGCATCTGTTAAGGTGGATATTTGTTGTTTTGTTAAAGGAATTCTCATCAGAGTTAGTAATCCTTAGAAGTACCATTCCCTCTAGTGATGTTTGTGAATTGGATGTGCTAGCCTCCCAATAGCATCTTTAAACTTCTGGCTATACTCCYAGGTAGATTCACCTTCCCTTTGTTGAATCTCCAACAACTTAGAGAGAGTTTGTTGCTCTAACTGAGGTAGTTTGAATTCAACGATGAACTTCAAACRCACTTGKCCAAGGGTGAATGMTTGTCCTTGTACCCCTGGTTCAATAGACTTCATGTACCATTTGAGAGCATGACCCCTCAAGGTACTCTAAAACTCTACTAACTTGTTTTCATTAAGAGTCCCTCTGGATCTCCATATGGATTCACATAAGAACCAATGTTTATCTACATATTCATCCCATTTACCCCATAATTTTGGGTATTGGGCGATCGATCTTCTCATATTTCCAGCCATTGTGGGTCTCACTACTCCTATTATAATGAAACCTAGTGGTCTTGGTTGTGATATTCTTGGGGATCCCAATATCCTCCCAACATTTACACTTACATATTGATTTTGACTAACTAGATGTGATGGAATAAAACTAGCATAAGTAGGAGGTGTAGAATTTACCACGGGTATAGATGACACCTGGGGGACGGGCAGTTCGGGGCTGGTTCCATTGACTTCTGGGTGGGTTTATTTGATTTGGGGGGTTTTGTTTTCTTCCTCTAGAGCATCATTTTCTTCCTAATTCCCAATGTTTCCTAATATCGGGGATGAATCTTCTTGATCTCCTACAATTTGTAGATCTGCTTCATCTTCCCTTGCTTCTCCACACTCTTTGTCTCGTCCACCCATCTGGGGATTCCTTCCTCTCTATGCTTTTCTTTGTTGTAATATTAGACTAGACAGTCTTTCTTGTCTTCTTACCTTCCTCAATTCTTCCTTCTTTCTTTCATTTGTTCCTTTCGATATGATTTCTTTCTGCAACACCTCAGACTACTTCATTGCTTTCTTTACCTTTCCATGCCACCTCTTCTAAAAAATGATGGCTCTCCTTAAGGATCGTTTGTTTCTTGCATTTGTTTCTTGATATTCCCCCATATGTCAGAGAACCCTTTCCCCTTCTCAGGTCATGATCATACCCCAAAATCACCCTACCCCAAGCGTATTTGTTTAGGCTTCCATCTCAAGTGAGGGAATAGTTATCATTCACTCCTCCATCAAGAATACTTTGATCCACAGGGGAATTTCCCTCAATAGTCTTCCACGTGCACTTTTCTTGAAAATTTATTCTACCCATGCAAAATATTGGTGATTTTCAACTGCGAATTCAAGGATCTATCCCTCTAGAGTCGTATTAACCTAAAAATCGACTACTCATGTGATCTAAGGATCCAGCTGATGAAGTGTTGTGATGTTCTCTGTATCCCAAGTACATGTCTTCTTGATGTGTTCTTCAAATTATGGAACTTCTTGTAGCTGATCTATCCAATATAATAGTTCTTTCAGGAATTTTTCCCAAAATATCTCATATTGGTCACTTGATCTTTCTGAATAAAAGACAGAATCTTTTGTATCCTTCTCGCTTTTACCTCACAACTCCACTTCCTTCCATATAAAGCCATCACAATTTCATTCCCACCATTGACGAAGCTCATATCTATAGATCTAAAGAAGAATTCTCCTCACAGGTTCCCCTTTAAAGCACATGGTCTCGATAATGAAACCATGTTTTTTGCGTAAAACTGATCAGACCAGGGTCCTTCTCAAGTTACCAACAAAAGGTACCAAAGTAGTCTAGAGTGTTGGCATTTTCATCTTCCTGAGAGGGAAGAAGTCTCACCCGAAGCGCAATCGAGACAATAAAGAGAGGTAAGGGTAAGGAGAATACTTAGACAGACCTCTAAGTTATCAAGATTCATATTATTCTTGCGCAAAATGGATTAAACCGGTAGCAGTTATGAACGTTTCCTAACTAAGAATAAAGAAAATAGGGTTGCATCACCATTCATAATGAAGCAATTTAAGTATATCATACATAAATATAATACAAACCAACATTCAATACATCCAGAAGATTAAATACACAATATATATCCAAAATTTGGGCCTCCAATTATATTAGCATGTCAGGTTCTTCTCACAGCTCGATTCTCATACACAAGTAATCAAAGGATGCTCCTCATAAAATATGAGACAATGTTACAGTCTCTTGCTCCTATGCATATAGACTGATACAAAACTCTGATACATTGATAGTCTGGTTCTTAATCAGATCTCAAGACTTAGTTATGCTAATAGTATGGACCATTATAATAGTGACTCTCTTCACAACAACAACAACAACAACAATAACACTACCAATCCCAGACCAACAACAATAATAATAACAAGATCAACAACAACAACAACAAAAAACCCTTTTTCAATCATATCAGTCTCATATATATAATCTGATCTTGAGTTTGGCAGTTGAGAACACGAGAGTTCTCTCTTCTTCTTGATCTTATTGCGGCTTCTTTTCTCAAAATTGATGTTGCTTCGTCCTTCCAACCACTTTCTCTTTCTTTCCTTAGTCTGTTTTCCAGCTCCTCAACAGCTTGTGTAACTTCTGTTCTCCAAAATGAAGCTGCAATATGACATGCACAACTTCTATCCATCATATGGTAATGTGTTTTATGATAGGGGATCCTACATGCTCATCTACCTCTCGGTACTTGATGTCTGAAACCTTAGGTCCTTGAGACAAGATCTCCTTAGTTATTCCTAGAAATGGGGGACAATAGGTATTTATTTGATGATGCACCTCACCTCTTGGGTCACCTGTCATCATAGTACCTAACAAGGATGGAACTTGGAAGATATGTATCAACTACAGATCTTTGAACAAGATTACACTCAACAACTAGTACCCTCTACCCAGGATCGATGATTTATTAGACCAATTGCAGCATGCCAAGTACTTCAAAAAGTTGGATCTCAAATCAGTATAACACCAAGTACATGTCAAATAAGAAGACACCTCAAATACCATATTTAATATAAGGAAAGGTTTGTATGAATGGTTGTCCATGCCATTTGGTTTATATAATGCACGAACCACATTTATGAGACTGATGAATGATGTAGTGCACTGATGCAAGAGCATCATTGGCAAGCGCGTAGAGGCAGGACCACTCAACACGTGAGAGTTCTTCCAGAACTTCAACGTTGGTAGTTGCAGCGATTTTGAAATCCGTCTTAACTCTGCACCGAAATTTACCTTTGGAGGCACACTTGAACTAGTGCCTAATTTTACCCTTTGAGGCACATTTTGAAAATTGCAAGCAGAGCAGGAGTTTCCACTATGACTCTGGAGTGCGACTAGACTAAGATATCATAGGATGAATTTTAGAGTAAGCACGTAGCCAGGGAAAAACCCTAGAATTTTTTTTAAGTTAAGTAGAAGTTTTTACGCCCAGAGAGAGGGAGTGGCAATACAGAGAGAAATTTGTTGCAAGAGAGAACTGCGAGTTACCAAGAGATCTCTTTTTTTGAGTCATTGTAATTTGAATGTATTTGATAGTCGTTTTGGCACTTGTGAATAGAATAGAAGGAAAAATTGATCTAAATGCGTGTATGTGAATGTTATTTGATTTTCCTGTTACTTTTGTTTTCATGAACAAGTGAATGAATCTCCACAGAGGAGAATGGAACTGTAACTGTTAGTTTTCAGTTTCAATTGTTTCTCTTCATTTGAATCTCTGCAAGGTGTGCATTGAGATGGAGAGGAACGTAAGGAAATCGGGAGGAATTTATATATGAGACATATTGTGGATCTGAGTTATTGAAATACCTCAGATGCAAGGAGTACGCGGGGACTCGAATTCTGAACCAGACAAAACTTAGAAGGGGAAACATGTTGGAAGATGTTATCGAAACCCAGGAACCCATTCCCTGGAAGAAGCGAAGGTCGAGCCTTCAAAGACTTAGAAAATCGCTAAGTCTGAAGTGAGTAAAAGATCAGGAGGAAGAATGCCATCGAACGTTGGATCGCAGTGTAGAATCCCGCGGATCGTCCGATTTGAGGTAGGAGCACAGACTTTAACACTGTGTAGATCCAGGAGAGGAAATCTCGAAGATATGAATAGACGGTGGGGAACTCTCGATGAGAGTCGCGAAATACCGCAAGTCGTTGGATCAAGTGGAGTTGTGAGTGGGTCAGTGACAGGGAAGAGATCTGACCATAGATCTGG